>PVJA010046271.1:0-15203 GCA_004027025.1 Myocastor coypus
TTTTTTAGGCAGGGTCTCACTATGCAGTTCAGGCTGGCCTTGAGCTCACTTTTGTAGCCCAGGCTGGTCTCGAGCTCACACTGATCCTCCTGCCTCAGCCTCCTGAGTGCTGGGATTACAGGCGTGCTTCACCACACCTGGTTATGTTTGTTTTTTGAACCTATACTTCCTTCTTACTTCTAGTGTCTCCAAGGGCCATTTGAGGAGAGGAACATCCCTGTTCATCCTAATAAGAAGTCAAAATCTGCTGGAAGAATTGCTTAAGTAGCTTGTACAGGTACTAGCATTCATTAGTCCTCTATTGTCCACGTTTTGCTACCTATGATTTCAGTTACCTATGTGAAGAAGGGTGAAGAGTGAGGTAATGTCAGAGAGATCACACTCGGATAACTTTACCACAGTTTTGTATTTGTTACAATTGTTTCATCTTGTTATTACTTATTGTTGTCAATCTCTTACTGTGCCTAATTCATAAAGTGTGCTTTATCACTGGAGAATCTAGGAGCAGTCCCATAAGGATGAGGAGTGACCACTGTATGATTAGTGAAATGTTTAGGCCTAGAAGGAAAGATAGAAGGGAAACTATCTTTGCTGGAGCCCAGAGAAGGAGATAAATCCATCCTGATGTGACTTTGCTGGGCTATTTTATCCATGCTCCGTAGATGGCTACATGTCAGTCAAAGCAACTGTAAGATCATCTCTGATGAAGAGTAACATTTGGGAATTCCCCAGAGGACCATCTAGTCGAGCATACCCTTGACTGATTAAGGTGAATAGTAGGGATGCAGGAAGTGAAGTTCAATCACTCTTTCCTACCACCTCTTGGTGATACTCAGAAGCCCATTGTGCATTAAACACAACTGCAATAAGAGCAGCCTCGGGGTACTGTGGTTGTATTGGAAATCTGTATGGGTTATTCATTATCTATACAGATACTGCCTTGAGGAATTTAGAGAAGGACACCACTCAAACTGCCCTTGAACATGTAAAAGTGCAGGGTGGAATAGATAAAGGGCTATTAATGCTTACATTATGCAGTACTGCTGAGTCAACTTGACTTTGATGGAGCCCAAGGACCATTTAGAAATCACAGCCTCTGACCATTGTCATAACTCAATGCCCAAAACAAACCACCAGGTCCTATGATTAAAATGATAGGTGTGGGGCCCGGCAGGATGGCTCAGTGGTCTAAAGCGCCTGCTTAGGAAAGCTTAGGCAGCTGCAGGGACCACAGTTCGATCCCCGGCACCACAAGCTGCGCCAGCCCTGCCCTGAGGGCAGGCTGAGCCGGCCATAAAAATAAATAAACAAAAGTTCTGAAACAAGAAAAATAAATAAAATTAAATAAACAAAATAAAATAAAATGATGGGTGTCCGGAATGGGAGTATATGCTATTAATTCATGCCTGAGAAATGCAATGAGTCTGTTTTCCTACCTTTTCCAAGAACAAGTAAAGATGTCTGGTCTGCTAAGCATTAGAATATTCCAAATCCAAGCCACAAAAGAGCCATTCTCAAAAGAAAACCATGGAAAAATATTGACAGAGATGATACTCTTAGCAGTCCAACTGGATTGATATAGAAATAAAAGTTTTACACACTACTTTTATCATCTGCTTCTCCAGCACCATTCTACTGCCTCATCTCTCTCTAGAGACAGCTACACCTATTAGCATCAATTAAATGTGAATGTTAACTTGTAGGAAGATTTACAGCTTCTTTAGCCTGACAGCTGTGCTGTAGCTGAATGCTTCTGGAAGAATGACCCAGTCTCCCATATGAGAATGATGGCTCACGCCTCAAAATTGGCCACAGCATCTTAGAAAATATTTTGGGGTACTTGCCCAAAATAAGTCTTTGCTATTCCCCATTTTTTTTTCTAACCACTGTGATAAAAGGATCACTTCTACAGAAAGCAGCAGACAAAATCAGGGACAATTTAAAGTGGGGGAAACAATAAAATGCCTAGTAATTGAGTGGTGAAATGAAAAGATATAAAGAAAGCATATTTTGGCCAAAAATCTCCCTTACTTGAATCTCAGCCAATTTAGGCAGATAGAAAAATGCATTTGCATATAACTTATCTGTACATATTTAAGATGGGTCAGAAATAAAATTTTGTCCTATTTACATAATGGGAACCAGATGCCAAAAAAGAATAAAAGTCAAAATATCTCTGAAATTTGAGAACACATAATAAAGAAAACAAATTTGAAACTGACAATCACTTTTAAGCAGTGACATTGCAGTTTCCAAACCAAACTTTTCAAAAATTTAAAAATTTACTCCATATTATGATTTGTGAAAATTACATAAACATTTTAAACACTGGTTTTACTACACATTCCATTTACTTACATCATCTAAACATCTGCACTAAGGTGACTTAATTACTCCACTGTCTTTACAGCCTTATTAGCATAACTTTATGAGAACAGCTTTACCTCCCAGGTCACTCTTGTCTTGGCAAAACATTTGATTGTTCATTGCTGGAATTCCTGGAAGATCTGGCCATACATCATGAAAAAGCACCACTAGGCTGATCTGATGATTAAGACATGGAGCCTCCTGCCTCTATTGTCTTGCTTTGCTCTCCCCACCAGTTGTAACTTGTTAAACTTAATCTTTAACCTAATTAAGCTGCTTGGAAAACCTTTCCTTAAACTAAGCTTCCACCTCTCAGTATAGCCCATCCTCATCTTCTCCCACAGACCCTGTAGAAAATCCAGAGCGATGCGCCCTTCCTTCCTGCTTTTAGTAGTCAGTAAGCTCAATTCTCTCTCTTTAGCAGGCTGTGTTAGAGATTTGGGGTGCATTTGATAACAATGTCCTATATATTCAGCTAAAACATACAGAACATGCAGAAAAAAAAAAAAAAAAAAGATACACTGACACTTTTTTCTCATTAGCAACGACGCATTTGGAAGAGGAGATGATAGAATTCAAATTGTTAATACCAAATGAGTGGATCTTGGGCTCTCTGTACCAGGAGTATATATATATTTTTTTGCTCTACAGTCCCCGTTCCTCATCACTTGCTGCCCTCTGGGGGTGATTAACAGGGACTGGCTTCAGCTCTTCACAGTATCTGATTTACTAAACTGTCTTAGTTACTTTTTACTCGTTGCTGGGACAAATACCCAACACCCACAATGAAGGAAGGAAAGGTTTATTAGTTCACAGTTTGTGGAAGTTTTAGTCCATATTCAGCTGGCCCAAGGCTGAGTGGAGCACGGTGGAGAGCATCCAGTTCATGGCAGTGGAACAGCAACCAAATGGCAGAGGTAGCCTACAAAACAGGGCAGCAGAGCAACAGCTCTAGTCTGTCTCTCTGTCTCTCTTTATATGACATTCACAGGCTCTCTGCCTTAGCATATTTGCCCTAGACCACACCCATAGCCCCGGACCTGCTCAGACAGCTAATCCCATCAGTACTAAAACACATAATCCCAGTGACTCGTGAGTCAAGTCTCATTCCATGGAAGCCCCTGACCAATGACTACATGAGGCTTTGGGGGGACAACTAGACGTAAACCATAACATAAACACACCCTGATCACAAACACAATTTGCTTACTCATTGCCTGTCTCTACTCATCTTAATTATAATGTAAACTTCAGAGACAAGGCCTTGTTTTATCCCTTGCTGTATTCCCAGCAACCAGAATAATATTTACAGCAAATATTGGGGAAGAAAGAGAAAGGAAGAGGAGGGCAGGGGAGGGGAGAAAGGAGAAGGGAGGGAAAAAGGTAGTGAAGGAGGGAGAAAGTCATGTAAGCTATATTAAATGAAATAGCATACACTGACAACAATTCTACAAAGGACTGTATATGGTTCCAAAGTTAATCCTGAGGGGACTTGACCTTGGAAGATACAAAAGATGAATGTTTTGTTATACAGGTCTTGCTTTGACTTGCCCTTTATCACCCAGCAAAAAAGCTTAACGATGAGGTATGAAACGCAGAGCTAGATTGGTGAGAAGAGCTGTAGGAGGCTTGGATCAATAGCCTCCAACATTGCAAGTTTAACAGGTGGCCCACTGCAATTGTGGAACACTGGACTGTGCATGCATCTGCTTCCTCTTAATTCAAAGAGAAGAATTTTTTTTTTTTCTTTCCTTAGCAACATCAATAGGAAGGTGAGTTATGCCCACACACTGTGCTCTGTATAACTATTGTGAGGACAATATACGATGTGTCAACTGTTAAAAAAAAAAGAAAGAGAAAAGAAATTAATGTTTTTTTTTTTTAAAAAGAAATAGCATAGGTTTGTGGCAAATGTCTAGGCTTGAAAATTAAATCTAAATTCAAATTCTTCCACCAACTTACTAACTACATGACTTTGAACAAAATACTACACAATTTATTAAGCCTTCAATGTCCCACATATAAAATGGAGATAATATATATATATATATATATATATATATATATATATATAGAGAGAGAGAGAGAGAGAGAGCATTGTAAAAAATAGAAAATACATTTTAAAAATCTGAAAAGTGTCTAGTATAGTTGCTTGCTGACAACAAGTAAATACAAAGTCTATAAGTAGAAAAATCCATATTTGCAGAAACAATAAACTTTACATTTTAAGGAAGAGAAACATTTTTTCATTCATTTTAATAGGAAAGGGCACTTAAGTTGGAAAAAATTTCCTTGATGAACATTTTGCCTAGAAATTAGGCAAGTGATAAAAAAGAAAAATTAGGAAAAAACCACTCTGTTGTTTTGCATAATTAAGGGGCAGAAGTGGAACCTCTGTGTTTTCTAATAGGAGCTTAGGTAGGAATAGAACAAAGGGGAGAATTTTTTTTCTTCTATTCAGCATGGACTGGGTCCCTGCAGTCCAGACAGACAAAAGATGGATTAACAAGAGAAAAAGCAAAAAGAGGTTTATGGATGCATACATTTTGCATCTACAAAGAGGTCCAAGGAACTACACTGGGTAGGAAAAAGTGAGATGGACGAGACATTCACCTCAATCATAAAAATCTCATGGCAGTCTAAAGTACTTGTTGTTCAAGAGAACTGACAGTTTCATATGATAGCTTTGTAAATCAAAATTAATGCAAAGAGCACCATGTTGGACAAATAATACATTTTAAGATAAAGACAAGATTTTTATGGCTGATTGTTTTCTTTTTGTTTTGGGCTCCAATATGGCTCAGTGTAACATTGTTTTTTTGTTTGTTTGTTTGTTTGTTTTGGGGGGGTTTTTTCAAGAATTTTTTTTTCCTTGTTTCAGAACTTTTTGTTTATTTATTTATTTTTATGGCCGGCTCAGCCTGCCCTAAGGGCAGGGCTGGCACAGCATGTGGTGCTCAGGATCGAACCGCGGTCCCTGCAGCCGCCCAAGCTTTCCTAAGCAGGCGCTTTAGACCAGTGAGCCATCCTGCTGGGCCCTGGCTCAGTGTAACATTGTGAGTGCCTCTAAGTTTACTTAAATTGTTGAGGGCCTAGGATATAGGTCAGTGGCACAAGCATCTGCTTGGAAAGTGCAAGATCCTGGATTACAGTACCAAGAAAGAAAGGAAGGAAGGAAGGAAGGAAGGAAGGAAGGAAGGAAGGAAGGAAGGAGAAACAGAGAAAGAAAGGAAGAAAGAAAGAAAGAAAGAAAGAAAGAAAGAAAGAAAGAAAGAAAGAAAGAAAGAAAGAAAGAAAAGAATTAAGACATGGGAGATAACCCAGTGGGGCACACAGTGCCTGCCTGATAAGCACAAGGTCCTGAGTTTGATTCCTGGAAAAAGAATACTAATAAATAAAATGTTGATGCTTTGTTTATCACAGATAATTTTGTGTTAGTTTTTATATCTTAAAATATTTTAATAGTCATAGTTCTCCAGAGAAAGAGAAACAGTAGGAAGTATATGTGTGTTTAAAGAAAGGCAGAGAAAAAAAATAAAGGCAGACAGACAGATAGAAGAATTGGCTTAGATGGTTACAGAGGTAGAGAAATCCCATGGTATGTAAGCTGGCCCAAGAAAGCTGATGATATGGTTCTGAAACTTAAGATGCAGAGACAAAGATGCAGATTCTATCAGGGAGAACCAGTTGTACCCATGGCAAGAAAACACTGATGTTCCAGCTCTCAATAGTCAAGCAGAAAGGAAACATGTTTCTTCTTTGTCCACCTGTCCATGCTATTCAGACCTCAACTCTCTAGATGATGCCCACACACACTGGGAAGGTCCACCTGCTCTTCTCAGTCTCCCTATTTCAACACTAACCTCTTCTGGGGACAGCTTCACAGGCATTCTCAGAGACATCTAATCAGATACAAAGGCAACCTGGGACCTAGCCAAATTTCACATATAATTCATCATTGCAAACATAATTTATTTCTATACTGAATTTTTGGGTGTCTACCAAATTTTGTACCAGAGGTGACTGAGACTCAGATTCACACTAGTCCCATGCTACAAGTATTATATTCTATAAGTGGATTTGATTACAGTTCAAAAATGTTAAGAAATATATATCAAATGCCTACTGAGAGTTAGGAAATGGATTTAGTTCTAAGGATTAATCAGCAAGAAAGTTATCCCTTGTCCTCAAGAACCCTACTGTTGGCCCTGGGCCCTCAGGAAACTCATTTGACCCATCAACCAGGCTCAGTATGTGAGTGAGAACATCCAGGGCCTGCTGGAAACTCATTCAGCCCAGCAACAAAGCCCAGCATGTGAGTGCAACTTCATCCATCAGACAGGCCCAGTGTGGAAAACTGCAGCCGAACCGCCAGCAGAACAAAGAACAACTAAAGAATTTCATGATCACAAAGCTAACCCTACACAGACTACTACTAAAAGACATTCTAGAGAGGGACCACAATGACCACAACTCCATGAATGAGAAGGAACCCACCAAACAGGGCAAACAACTAAACACAGGAGAAAAAGACGTATGCAACAGCAGCCTTTCAACTATTCTTTTGTATACAGGAACAAAATATTTCCATGAGCATATTCTACAAATAGACTTCTCCTTCACCCTATGGGTCATGATTATATCTGAGTCTACAGGGTGGATATCAAGGAAATAGCAGTAGCTAAATTCCACAAGTGACACGGGGCCACCAGTAAGCATCACGGACACTGTCCATGTCCACAACATACTAGAACTTTGTGAGAAATCCTATCCCCAAACTGTTAGAAATTCTGGTAATATATTTGCCATTCAGTATTTACGCTATATTTTATTCTTAGTAATTCTTTATGCCATGGAAACTTTTTCTTAGTTGAGATATATATATATATATATATATATATATATATATATATCAATACTGTGTGAGTACTCTGAATTGATTACAGATTCATACATATGATACACAACATTCTGGCCTCTAAGTTGGACTCATGATTGGATTTGAATTTTAGAAAATTGATTTGAAATATTTAATTTTTAATTAATGTTTAATTAATTTTCTGAATGTTGTTTAATTGTAATTTTTTATGATTCATACTATATCTTTGACTTACAATCTACTTATAAGACATGGTATAATATATTCTCCTGATATTAGAAACTTTAAAAAGAAGGGGCCCAGCAGGATGGCTCAGTGGTCTAAAGCGCCTGCTTAGGAAAGCTTGGGCGGCTGCAGGGACCATGGTTCAATCCCCGGCACCACATGCTGCACCAGCCCTGCCCTGAGGGCAGGCTGAGCTGGCCATAAAAACAAACAAACAAACAAACAAAAGTTCTGAAACAAGAAAAAAATAAATTATTTAAAAAAAAAAGAAACTTTAAAAAGAAAATAAAAGAAAAAATGAAACATATGTACACACAAGAGAATTAGGATATATATACAGGTACTTTCTCTTAGTTCACTAAGAATAAAAGTTTTTACTAATATTGTTTAGCCAAGATATCAGGTCTACAGCACTTATTCTCTGAATAACAGCTACTAGTACTACTATAAAGACAGCAATATGCATTGTATTAATTATTGTAACTATCCTCCTAAGTTATTTGAAACTATTTTATTGATATTTTATCTTTTTCACATTAAAATGAATAAAAGTTAAAAAAAGAAAAAAAGAAAAGAAAAGCCTACTCTCTAGAAACATAAATGCACACAAAGAAATGAGAGTGATGATTGTTGTGGGAACAAACACAGGGAAACCACTGAGAACCTGCAGAAAGAGGACTTTACCTTTGCAAAAATTCATAAAAAAATCTCTCTTCAGAAAGGATCCTTCAACCCACTCCTAAAAATGCAATGCATTCCTTAAGCTATTGAAAACATGGGAACAGATAGGCATTATAAAAAGACAGAACAGCACACAGGAACGCCTTGAAGCAAAGAAAGTCTATCTCTAAGAAGCCAAGTATGGTACATCTGGAAAGATGTTGGAGTGGTGAGCAGCAGAGAAAGAGCCTCTCCAGGATTTAGTGTCCAGACACTGGAATGTAGCAATGCAAGGAATGGAAGAAGGAGGAAAGTAGTTGAAGTAAGCAGGAATGATCAGAAGTAAGCATTGAGGCTCAAGGTGAGAGCACAGAGAAACTTCAACAAAGAAGAAGGTGGTGGGCAGAGCCTTCTGCCTGAGCCCAGACAAGTGGCACCAAAAGAGCAGTTCAACCTGAAGTCACACAGTGACTGCGGGTCATACCTTCACACAGTTTTCTGGTGAATTTTAAATTTTATTATATAACCACAAGTCTAGTTCACATGCATAAAGTTGGTAAATTAATAGTTACCTCAGTTTGTCTCTCTCTAGGTTGTGTTTGATGGATTTATTATTGCTTATTGGGCCATATGAGCCAAAGTGTTATAACAAGTGCAACCAGTTGTTCTTCCTGGTATACCAAGACTGAGATTACCTAGGGGTCATATAGGCAAGAGCCACAAGCTGGACTGAGTAGGCAGCAACTTTTCATCTGGAATGAACTGATAATAGGAGGTTAAACATTCCATTGAAAGTATATGCTACAGGATGAGCCCATGTGAAGAAAGAAAATCAGATAAAAAAGACAAGTTTACAATTAGCAGTTATAAGAAATAATTTCTTAAAAATAGCAATTAATCATGAGAAATCAATCCAGCAGCTGCTAAATGATACAAAGAAGTATAAAATTGATCAAAATAAATGAATAATTTATTATAAATAAATTATTTATTTATCCATTATTTCTTCTATATCATGCTCACAAGAGACAGCAAGAATGATATAAAAAACAGATATCATGGCAGAAAACTTCCCTGACAGGAGAAAAGAACTCAACATATAAATAAATGAGGCATATAGAACTGCAATTAGCCATGATAAAAAAGTAAATAAATCTACGTAGAAGCATATAGTAGTCAAGATTCAGAAATTAAACATAAGAACAGAACACTAAAAGCTGTTAGACAATCAAAACAAATCTTCTATAATGATGAGCCCATGATAATCAAAGCTGATTTCTCACCACAAACATGCAAGTCAAGAAGAGCTTGGAGTGAAATATTTTAAGTCCTAAAAGAAAACAATCTCTAAAGCAGATTGATGTAATCTACAAAACTATCTTTCAAAATTGATGAAGAAATGAAACACTTCCATGACAAAGAACACCTGAGGAGAGGCATGACCCCAAGCCAACACTCCAAAATGTTCTGAAGGACATTCCAGAAGGAGATAACAAGGACTACATCTACATTAACACCAATAGAATGAATGTACCAGACAAGGCAAAAAAGTAGACAGAGCAGAAACAAAGAAACCAACAACAGGAAAAATAATATGACAAGGAAAAATCAATACATATCAGTTATAATAATCAATGTTAATGATCTCAATACACAAATCAAAATAAACAGATTGGAGAATGGTACAATAAGCATATAAAAAACATTTAATTTTTCTGAAAAGTCATGGACTGAAAGTCAAAGGATGGATAACAATACTCCATGCTACAGGAACTAGAAAAAGCATAAATAGCTATTATATTGGCAGACATAGTGGATTCTAAGCCAAGACTGATTAACAGAGACAAAGAAGGCCACTCCTCTATATAAAGGGGACAATCTAAGAGGAAGAGCTAACAATCATAAATATATTTGCATATATGCCAGTGCTTCCAACTATATGAAACAAATGTTAGCAGACATGAAAAATAAAATGAGTAAAAATACTATTGTGTTGGGCGATCTCAACACTCACACCTTGTCATAAATAGATAGATCAATTGGATAAAAATAATAATAAAAAAGTCAGACTTAAACAAATGGACTTAGCAAATGTCCACAGAGTGTTACATCCAATAACACAGAATATACATTCTTCTTGGTTGCCCATGAGATGTCATACTAACTAACAGAACATGCTTAAGTACATGCAAAAGAACTGAAATTATTTCATGCATACTATTAAACCACAGTGAAATCAAATTGGAAATCAATGGCAAAAATATTTCCAAGAAATTCACCAACACATAGAAATTAAGACACCCTCCTAAATGACCAGTAGGTCACAGATAAAATTAAAGAACAAATTATACAATTAAATGATAACAACAGTACAATATAGTGGAGCTTATGGAACAGAATGGAAACAGTCTGACAAAGGGATATTTATAGCAATGAATTCCCATATTGGAAAAAGAGTAAGTACACATAAAGGGCATAATGTTGAAACTAAAGCTTCCAGAAAAAAAGAGCAAAGCAAGTCCAAAACTCATATGAGGGAGGAAGTTATAAAGATCAGAGTAGAAAACTCAGTGGAGACTATGAAAATACGATAAAAACCACTGAACCAAAGAGTTGGTTCTTTCAAATATTAAATAAATATGGCGAATCCTTATACAAACTTATCAGGAAAAAGGAAATAAAAGACTCTAATACATCCAGTTAGGAATGAAAAATGTAAAGTCACAAAAGAACATGCAAAAATCCTAAAGATCATCTATATCTACTTCGAGAATTTGTACTCTAGTAAGATGGAAAATAGAGAATAAATGGGCAGATTCCTAGATACATATGAATTACTAAAGCTGAATCAAGAAGGCTCAAAAAAATCTAAGTAAAACAATGTCAGTTAATGAAATTAAAGATGTAATTTTAAACATTCCAACACACAAAAGCATAGGCCTCAAAGGATGTGCTGTTGAATGCCACAAGAAATTTAGAAAGGACCTAATACTACTGCTTCTTAAACTCTTCAATGAAATTGAAAGGTAAGCAGTACACACAAACCTATTTCTGGAATCAAGAATTAGCCTAATAACAAAACCAGAGAAGAACTCATCCAGAAAAGAGTATTACATGTCTATGTTCATCCTAATGAGCATAGAAGAAGAAAATAGATTCAGGAAAATTGTCTGACAAAATCCAGTAGCCATTCATCACACACACACACACACACACACACACACACACACACACACACACACCTTACATAAAATTGAAATAAATATGACCTTTATCTCAAAAAAGATAATAAACCAGCAGCCAGTGTTATACTAAATGGAGAAAAACTGAAAGCTTGAGTTGGGAAAATAACTCACCATTCTAAGTGCCTTCCTTGGTTCAATCCCTCGTACTGCATGCCATGCTAGCCCTGCAAAATTGCATGTAATGGTGCATGTCTATTAACCCAGTGTTGAGGAGTCTGAGACAAGAGGATCATTGAGTCCAAGCGGCATAGTTAGACTTTGTACAAAATAAATATTTTTTTTTAAAAAAACTGATGGGCATGCTGTTCCTGCCCTGTCTCCCGGGGTGCACTGAGATGGCAATTGAGACTAGGCATGGTAGCGCGCACCTGTGATCCCAGCTCTTTGGAGAGTGTAAATAGGTGGGCCACTACAGTCTGATCTAGTAATGAGACCCTGAAGACCCTGTAGATAATTCCCTAAAAAACTAAGAAACTAAAAAGAAAAGTTTTTTTAAAAATGAAAGTTTTTCACTCTAAAATTAGGTAAAAGACAAGGATGGCCACTGTCAGATTCTTTTATTCAATATAATTCTGCAAACATTAACCAGAGCAATTACATAACGGAAAAAGAGAGAATAAGGGTAAGAAAGTTTGTAAAAGTCAAATCTTGGAAACAATCCAAATGTTCATCAAGATGTGAGTGGATAAAGAATGTGGTTTTGGATTCAGTGGAATACTAGTTTGCCATAAAGAAGGGCAAGTTTAAGATATTCCTGCATAAATTGATGAACCTTGAAACCATATTCTTAAGTGAAATAAAATAGGCGCACATGTATAAATCTTTCACTGTTTCTCTGATGTGAGAAAGTAAAAGTGTACAACAGATATTTTGAAACGAGAACAAAATGTCCAAATGGGAAGATGGACAAGGTAAGCAGAATTGGGAGCGGAAGGAAGGGAAAAGTTTTTTAAAAAATAGAGAAATGAAGGAAAGGTGGAAATAAGCCATTTGTAGATAAGGAAGGGAAGAGGAGTTGAAGCGAGAATGGGTGAATGGGGAAAGAAAGAATCCAGTTATATCATGGACAGGTACAAATTCTCAGTGATGAAGATGAACATTATGTGTGCCTGAAGTGTACCATTCAAAATACTTTTCTTTAAAAACAAGGGATATACTAAAGATACTCTTTTACTCTAAGTAAAGACACCAGAAGGAAATTTAAATGTGCATGGAAAAAAGGAGCTGGAGAGATAGCTCTGTGGCACAAGTGACTGCCTGGCAAGTGCAAGGCCGTGAGTTCAAGCCCCAGTCCCAGAAAAAAAAAATGTGCATGAAAAATAAGGAATATGTCCAAGTGTAATTATGACACTAAATGTAATCAACAGTTTAAAAGCATTTTCTGTTATTTTTCCTGTTCCATCTAAAACAAGTACATAAATCAAGAATTATATTATTACTGAGCTTAAGATGCATAAAGATATAATTTATATGACACAAATTATATGACCAAGTGATGTACGGAAGGAATTGTAAATGAAATAAGTGTCTGTTTAGTACTAAAAAACAAACCAAGGGAATTCAGCACAATAAAGTTAAAGAGACAAACAGAGTATAGAGGGTCAGAGTTTTCAAAGTCACATCAAGGAGTCTGGATTTTATCCACAGAACGATGAGAAGACTTTAGAGTTTCAAGTAAAGAAATGCATAAAATGTAAGTTTTATACTTTGGAAATGCAAAATTTAGAGACTGGGTGAGGAAGGGGAATGGAGATGTGCATATTAAAATAGTCCAGGCAGAAGAGATGGCAATGGCTGTGGAATAAGAGAGAAGTAGGGAGCATCTTAGAGACATTGTAGAGGAATAACCAGAATGTGTTGGCTCATTTAGAGGAATAGTAAAGAATGTCAAACATGATACTTGCTGGGCCAGCAGAGTGGTTGACTGCAGTCATGTTTCAGGTTCGGCCATATTAATTAAGGTAGCACTTGTATTTTATCAGTAGAAGTAGACAAAAGAAATGATTCTGTATGCTGCACATTGCACTTAATTATTCCTTATAACAAATTATATCTTTTGAGATAAAGAATGTTGAAAAAATAAGCATCAACTACCTAAGTTGTTTGCTATACCACGTGATCAGAAATTATAAGTTGTTATTCATTATTGAATAGAAAAAATCATATAAGATGTTGACAGTGGCAAGAAAAGATATGCTGACAGCTGCATACTGCATAGTAATAGACTTATAATAGCCAGATCTTGAAAGTGTAGAAGTTCAAGGGGCTGGGGAGATAGCTTCGAGGCACAAGTGCCTGCTGGGCAAGTGCAAGGTCGTGAGTTCGAACCCTGGTCCCACAAAAAAAAAAAAAAAAAAAAAAAAAAAAAAAAAAAAAAAAAAAAAAAAAAAAGCTGCAGAAAGTGTAGAAGTTCAATTTCTTTTCCCTCCCTCAATTGTATTTCTTGCCTTATTATTTATACATTCTGCAATCTTGAATTTCTGGGAGGCTTATCATAAGAAAAAAGATTATAATTCTCAGTATTTATCTTAAAAGAATTTGGGATAAGTTATTCCATAATGTTATGAACACAGACAAAACAGCCTTCTCTCTCGAGACCCTTGACATTTTCCAAATCTTGTTCAACAATTTTCATTGTCTGTTCAAACAGCAACAACATTATGGAGTAGAAGGACAGTAACATTAAAAAGAAAAACAAATGAAATTTCACCCCAGGTTTTATTTACCTGCTTAAAAAATGTCTGCATTATTACAGTTGTCTCACAATTAGCCACAAGCAACATGATAGCAGGAATAACCAATTTTAATCTTCCCCAAATCCCCTCAACAAAAGGAGATGGAATGTTGATACAACAAAACAAAAAATCAGCTGACAATACACACAAACAAAGTGAGAAGGTATTCCAGGAGCAGGAGGCTTCAAACTACTGAGATCGAAATGATTCACATGTTAACAGTAATGATAGGCAGCAGAAGAAAGACAAAAGGCTTCCAATCAGCATCCCAGAAGTCATAGCGCCAGTAAGCACCCACTCCCAAGGTGGAAGTCAGCTCTTAGCATGGCAGATGCATACTTCCAAGGAGAGTATCTTCTCAGTTCATCCAGCCAGTCTAGCAAGAGCAGCCCAAACTCAAAAAGGTCCTTGCAGGCTCCAAATACCCTGCAAACACTTGGATTGTCTCAGATTCAAATTTTTTTTTTAAATAAAGAAATCTTTTTAATACTAAACATTGAAATTCACAGCAATGATACAAAGATATTTATGCACCTAAATACTCAAAGTTACTTTCCTAAAGTCCTCTGTATATAGGAGAAACTTCCAGGCATTGGGTGAAAATAGAACAGAACAAAGATACCAAAGGCATAAGAAAGAAAAGGGCCAGAGCTAAGTGAGAGGAGAAGCCATAGGAATGCTTCTCGGAAGTGTAAGCAACTAGACTCTAGCAGTGCACAACAGAAGCAGATAGTAGGGGGCTCCTCCCCTGTGTGAGCACAGGAGAAACAGCAAATATTGATTGAATCCCATGCCATGTTACTTGTGAAGATAGTAAGAGGAAGAGAGCAATATTCCTATAGATAACAAAATCATGATGTGACCATTCAGGGAAGAAGAAGAAGAAAGAAGAAAGAAGAAAGAACAAGAGGACGAGGAAGAGGAGGAGGAAGAAGAGGAAGGAGACGGAGAAGGGGAAGGGGAAGGGGAAGAAGAAGAAGAAGAAGAAGAAGAAGAAGAAGAAGAAGAAGAAGAAGAAGAAGAAGAAGAAGAAGAAGAAGAGGAGGAGGAGGAGGAGGAGGAGGAGGAGGGGGAGGAGGAGGAGGAAGAGGA
>PVJA010046272.1:0-15196 GCA_004027025.1 Myocastor coypus
CAAACTCACCCTTAGGGTTAGGGCAGCCTGAGTCAAGAAAAAAAAAATCTCAATTTTTTGGGCCAGCCAAATAGCTCATCAGACTAACACACCTGCAAGCAGCCACAGGCCCCAAGGGTTCAGTATCCCAGCCTGCCATGCAGGTCATACCCCCAGGTGCACTGAGACAGCAATTGAAACTGGGGGTGGTGGTACAAACCTGTAATCCCAGCTCTGGGAGGCTGTAAACAAGTGGATCACTATGAGTCCACTGTAGTAGTGAGACCCTGAACACCTTGTAGACCCTTCTCTAAAACAACAACAACAAAAATAATAATAATAAAAAGGGCCTTGTAGCATCAGGCAGGCCTAGAGGCATATTCACTGCAAAACTAACCAAGTTTGAAATTTGAGATCTCTTCATTTCAGGACATTCTTCTAAAGCCCTGTTCTTAATTTCATATTTATACTTTTGTTTTAGAGGATATTTTGTGCTTTGCTTTGTATTTTTATTGTTGTTATTAATATTTCCTTTTTTCTTTTTGAGACAGGGTCTTGCTCTGTAATTCAGGCAGGTCTTAAATTCACTATGTAGCCCAGGGTGACCTCGAACTCAGTGATCCTTCTCTTCTTCCCAAGTGCTGGAATCATAAGAGTGTGTGTTCACACCTGATTATATTTTCTTTCTTAAAGAAAACTCTACTCATTTGCAACTAGGTTTATAATTCCTCTCCCTAGGTTGTGACAGCTACCAGAAATAGGAAATTCAGGATGCCGATGGCACAAGAAACTAGAAGAAGTAGTAAAAGAGTAGGGCCTTTCTCTTCACTGACTCGAGGTAATCATTCCTGGACAACCTTCTGGCCCAGACATTCCAAGTCAGCAGCATCCACACTCTTTTTTTTTGCAGGACCGGGGTTCAAACTCACAACCTTGCACTTGCCCAGCAGGCGCTTGTGCCTTGGAGCTATCTCCCCAGCCCCAGCATCCACACTCTTAACTAAGCACCATTGCTTTTGGCCTCCTTAGGAGTCCTAAGAGACTGTACCTGCATGGAAACTGGTGAGACTCCACTGGGAAATAAGTTTCTAGACATGTTGATTAGTGAAGCTGGATGTTAGATTGATGGCCTCATCGCCACAGAACAGGGAGGAGCCAGATGTGCAGATAGTTCCACCTGGCTCTGCTTCTCTACCATCCAGATTTGAACTGTGCCTCAGTGGGGTTTGTGTGGAATGCATTTAAACTTCTTGGATCTCTTGCTTATTTAATTTATTAGACATGGGACCTCTTGCTTTGATTTCTACCCCAAGACCTAGATGTTCTAAGCATTAAAAATTTACAGTCACTCAGGTAGCTCCTCTGTTTAGAGAAAATATCTCAAAGTCACTATGGTGTAGAATAGCCTCATCTGCACTGCAATCCATGTGTAAGGGCTTGGTTCCCAGAGTAGCACTGGTAGGAGGGGTTGGAACCAATGGGCAGTTCTTCAGGCTTGGGAGTTGCATACACAGGGAACTCAAGGCTCTGGCTTGTTCACTTTCTCCTCTGCTTCCTAGCTCATGAGATGAGTGGATGGCTTTGCCATGTGGCTTTCTGCCTTCACTAGAGGATCAAAAAGCATTGTGACCACCTAGTCTTGGCCTGGGATCTCCAGAATTGAGAGCTAAAGTTTCTCTTTAAAAGTTAATTTCTGAGCCAGGCGTGGTGGCGCATGCCTGTAATTCCAGCACTTGGGAGGCTGAGGCAGGAGGATCCATGCAAGTTCGAGACCAGCCTGGGCTACAAAAGTGAGCTCAAGGCCAGCCTGAACTGTATAGCGAGATCTTGTCTCAAAAAGACAAAAATAAAAAATAAAAATAAAAATAAATAAAATCAAAGTTAATTTCTGTTGGGCATGGTGGCACATACTTTTAACACAGTAATAAGGATGCTGAATCAGGAGGATCTCTGTGAATTCCAGGTCAGCCTGAGCTACATAAGGAGTTCAAAGCCAGTCTGAACTACATAGAGATCCTATCTCAAACAAAAAAGGTTAATTTCCACAACTATTCATTCTAGTGATGAAAAATGACATAATACCTCTTACCTTACCTCCCAAGCAAAGTATTAAAAACTTACTAAATTAGATTTTTAATAACATTTCAGATTTTGTTTGTTTGTTTGTTTTAGTACCATGGATTGAACTATATCCCGAGCCTAAGAGAGCAACTGCATTCTCACAAAGGCCATCTTTGTCAGATGCCTCTGGAAGTTAGTTATTATAGTCCTCCAAAGCTTAGCAGAAAATGGTTTTGACTTACTGACCTCTGGATTATGCACCTGGCACCCTTCTGCTATGCCATGCTGCTTTTTTCTTAATATTATTCTGAGACAGGGCCACCTGTGCATGTGATGCTATTATAAGAAGGACGGAGTCCATTAAACACAAAACCCTACCTGATGGGTTTAGACATATAGGCTGGAGGTTCAAACCAAGAACTCCCACAATCCCAGCTACGAAGAAGGCTTAAAGCAGGAGGATCAAGCTCCAGCCAACCTGAACAATTTAGTGAAACCCTGTCTCAAAATGAAATAGAAAGTGCTAGGGATATGGTTCAATACTAAAGAGCTTGCCACGCACTTACGAGGTCTTGGGTTCAGTTGCTAGTACTACAAAAATAATAATAGCAGCAGCAGCAGCAATAACAACAGTGGAGGAAAACAAATATGTAGATCAGAACATAGTTCTAGAGAGAAAAGAAAAGGAGAAGGGAAAGAAGAAAAGTTCAAGAAGATTCTGAAGAATGAGATGCATGTAAGGTTATAAGTCATTGAGAACCCCTTAGAAAAGTTAGACAGCTAAACAGAATTTAAAAATTGGAGCTGCCCCTCATGCAAAGATTAAGTGGGCCTCACTTGAACTTAAATACTTGCTCTGGGGCCAGCAAGATAACTCAGCAGACTAAGTGTCTGCCTACTCAAGCACAGGGACCTGGTTCAACCACTGGCATCACATGCCGCACTGCCCCTGCCTCTGGCTAAGTTGAGCCAGCCACTGAGATCTGGTGAGGTGGTGCGTGCATGTAATCCCAGTGCTGGGGAGGCTGAAAACAGTATCACTATGAGTCTGAGCTACATGGCGAGACCCCGTACTGAATACATAAAAATACATCATACATACATACGTACATACATACTTGCTCTGGGTTGGGGATGTAGCCAGTGTAAAGCGCTTGTCTAGCCTTGCAAGGTTCCTCTGCTACAAAAATAAAAGTAAAGTCCTGCTTCCTTTTCACCCTTTTTCTTGTCTCCAAATCTGTTAGAACACTTACTGCTTAAACGAGTGTGTAGTGTGAGCAGTGTCTGTAAACCCTGGAGAAAGATGTAAGCTCATAAATGTGAAAGAAAATTGAAACCCAGAAGGATAACATGAGAAGGCAATCCAGGGAATTCACAGGGATCTGAAGGTGGCTCTTCCACAGGGTTTGGTATTCAAGATTAGAGGCAGGCTCCTCACCCCGCTGTGTGTGGAGATGGTGGCAAGTCCTGCACAGCACCCTACTTCTATCTCTGTTTAGCTTGCTCCCATGGGCAGATGTTCCTTGCAGACCACTAACCAACAGTGACAGCTACCACAAGGGCTGCTGAGCAGAGCCTTGGAGGTTGTGCAATGAGGTTCACGAGATGCACAGCCCACTATCCTCTTACCAAACAGTGCAAGGTGCTGCTCAGAGAGGCCATGTCTTTTCAACTTGCACAAAAGGACTCAGTGGAGCAGAGGTAGCCTGCTGCTACTGATTGCAACAGCCCAGGAAGAGGACCTTATGCTTTCCTCCCCTGCCCAGTGGGGCACACCCTCAACTCCACCTACCTGGAGGTCTCCACAATTCTGAATTGGGTTTCCAGATTTGTTCTTGCCCCGAGGACCTGACCCCCATAATTTGCAAAGCTGCATCTCTTGAAATGGAGTTAGGACTCCTTTTTGTACTGAAGAATAGTTTTATTTCTTTGATCTTTGTTCTTTCAAATTGTGCCCTCTTAGGCCTGTTGGGAATAAGGAGCAAGTGTTTTGAAGAGTCAGGTACCTATAAATGGCCTCTCCCTGCTCTGCACAAAGACATGAAGGCCCTGCCAGAGCTTTGAAACTAAACCCTCAGAGTCCTTCAAGCTGTGCCTGTGCCTGTTATGTAAAAAGGGAATGAAGGAGACAAAGAGTGTGGTTTTCCTTTTCTAGTTACAATTGTTTGCATTTTCTGAGTTTTCTGAAATGAGTACATGAAGCTCAGGGAGGTTATATAATTAGCCCAAGGTTACACAGCTAACAAACTCTGCCTGGAAACTGCCCCTGGGACTTCAGATGGCTGGTGTAGGGCTCTTTTGCTATACCTGAGCTGTCTCTGAAAAGGGGACACTGGCTGCTTGGCCTGGAGTAGAGAGAGGCCTTTCCATAAGTAGAAACCCATGTTACAATCCCTCAGCAGGTAAAACAACAGCCAGCAGCAGCAGCAGTATAGGAGCTAAATATCGCCACAGTGAACAGAGGTAAAGTACGACCTAAGAATCTACCTCTTATGTCTGCTTACTTCCTCCACCGCTTAACAATCCTTCTGTATCTTGTGCTTTAGGGCTCTGCCCTGGTGTTGATAACTGATTGGACTAGCAATGGCACCTTAATTCTAACTGGGAAGCTCCATGTCTCTGCTCCTGATTGGAGAATAAGGCTACTCCAACTTGACCTGTAACTGGGTTCCCACGACCATATAATTGAGGAAAAGAAAGAAGTCTTAGTTGTAATAATAAAAAAAAAGATTTTGAGAAGTAAAAATTGACTATAAAAGTAAAAATTCTATAGTCAAAAATATATCTGTTTGGCCAGAGGAGGTGTGCATCTTATAGTCGCAACACTTGGGAGGCTGAAGCAGGAGGATTGCTGTAAGTTTGAGGCCAGCCTCAGCTGCACGGTGAGTTCAAAGCTAGCTTGAACTCCTTAGAACGTTCCCATCTCAAAAAAAAAAAAAAAAAAAAAAAAAAAAAAAAAAAATATATATATATATATATATATATATATATATATATATACACACATACATATCCAGAAAATATAGACATTCCAAGGAACCACCACAATGAGCCCATCTGCCAGAGGCACTAAAGTGAATCATTCACAGGATTCCTGATTCACAGAATTCCTGCAGGTTGCACCCCAAACTCCTCAAACTGCTTTCTGCTGATGTTCTAGTCCTGTTCACTACTGACATAATAATGGTCTCTTATTTATTTCTGCCCTCCAAAGCTCACACAAGTACTTCTCATTGTCTGAGGTTTCCAGCCTTCAAAATACAAGTGAGAGCATAGAAGGAAGTGAGAATATTTCTAAATAACAATGTGGTGTAATCTACACTTTGCATAGTCAGTGACATTTGTATATACTTTTCTATCATGTTTAACTTTTAAACAATAATATTAACAACAGTTTAATGCTTCTACTTAATGTGATGCAACTATCCCTTATATAAATGAAGGTGCCATTGTGATCTGAATTGTGCTCCCTCAAAACTCATATGCTGCTGGGGCTGGGGAGATAGCTCCGAGGCACAAGTGCCTGCTGGGCAAGTGCAAGGTCGTGAGTTCGAACCCCGGTCCCCCCCACAAAAAAAAAAAAAAAAAAAAAAAAAAAAACTCATATGCTGGATCCCTAACTCCCCATATCTTGGAATGTGTACAGACATTCCACATTTAATGACCTACCAGTTTAAGACTGGACTCATGACTAAAGCACACTAGCTGGACTTACCAACTTGTTGCTTAGACTTACAATCCAACTTTGTTTTCTAGGATCCAGTGCATCTTGCTCATAGAACTCCAGTGTCTTTTTTTTTTTTTTTTTGTCTTTTGGAGACAGGGTCTCACTATGCAGTTGAGGCTGGCCTTGAGCTCACTTTTGTAGCCCAGGCTGGTCTCGAACTCGCATGGATCCTCCTGCCTCAGCCTCCCAAGTGCTGGGATTACAGGCGTGCGCCACCACGCCCAGCAGAACTCCAGTGTCTTTTTGCGCAGGTCACCCTGTTTTGCTGATTGTACTGAATAGTACTACAATTTTATATTCTGTTATACATTAAAGTACTGCATATAATAGTTACGCAAATAAGGTCCAGCAAGATAACTCAATGGACTAAGCACCTGCTTAGGCAAGTGTAGGGACTAGGACTCGACCCCCAGCACCATATGCTGTGCTAGCCCCGTCCCCAGGCACACTGAGCTGGCCACCAAGATCAGGCACGTGCCTGTAGTCTCAGCACTGGGGAGGCTGAAAACAGAAGGATTAGTAAAAGTGCAAACTACATAGTGAGACCCTGCACCAAATACATTTTTTTAAAGAATTTTTTATTTTATTTTATTTTTTTCTTGTTTTTAGAACTTTTGTTTGTTTATTTATTTTTATGGCCAGCTCAGCCTGCCCTGAGGGCAGGGCTGGTGCAGCATGTGGTGCCGGGGATCAAACTGTGGTCCCTGCAGCTGCCTAAGCTTTCCTAAGCAGGCGTTTTAGACCACTGATCCATCCTGCCGGGCCCCTGCACCAAATAAATTTTTTAAAAAGTTATACAAATAAAGACAAAGTCATCCAGTTAGAGTTTCCTTTCTTTGTTCTACATAGTGTTTTATACATATTATATACAATTTCTCATTTAACACCAACTCACCTAGTCACAGGACTGGAACTTGGTCGTTAAAAAAGGAATGTCTCTATTTGGAGATAGGGCCTTTAAAGAGGTAAGTAAGTCAAACAGAGGCTGCTAGGGTAGGCCCTAACCCAATCTGATTGGGTTTTATTGTTGTGTTTGTTTTTTGTTTTGAGATGGGGTCTTGCTGTCCTGAACACAGTATGTAGCTTAGCCTGGCCTCAAACTCATGGTGATCCTCCTGTCTCAGTCTCCCAAGTTTTGGGATTACAGGCTCATGCTACCATTCCTGGCTAACCAGGTCCTTACACAAAGAAGAAATTTGAAAGAAAAAAAAAAAAAAAGGAGACCCTGGGAATGAGAGTTCACAGAGGAAAGGACACAGTTAGAAAGAGGTCATATGCAAATCAAGAAGAGAGGCCTCAGGCAAAATCAGGCCTAAGGGCACCTTAATCTCAGACTTCAGGAACGTAGGTCACTGTTAGGCTATTGGTCTGTGGTATTTGGTTATGACAACCTGCTAGGCTTTGAATATGGTTTTCCCTACCAAATCTCAGGTTAAGGTGTGTAGTGTTGGGAAGTGAGGCTGCAAGGGGGTGGTGCTCATAGGAATGAAGCACTCCTGAACAGAGTGGTGCTGTCCCTGTGAGAGTGAGTGAGATCTGCCTCCTCAGGTGCTGGAGTAGATTCCACCTAAGTAGGTTGCTGTAAAACAAGGTTGTCCTGAGCTTTGTGTTTTCCACATGCACCTGCTAGGCCTTCCATGTTTTCTTCATGAAGCCCTCAACAGAACTTAAGCAGGTGGAACTGCCTGATCTTGGACTTCCAACTTTTCTGAACATGAACCAACATAAACCTCTTTAAAAAAAATAAATTACCTAGTCTCAGGTATTTTGTTATAGCAGTGAATAAAAGAGTAAAGCACAAGCCTAGCAAACAATGACTGGTATGTTACTCCTCCCCAAAAAGGAAGACACAACATCTCACTAGTCACTATATGCTTAGGGTAGCATCAGTTCTTTTAGATGAGTCACAGTCCTACCTCAGTGTCCTGCAAGTGAAAAACAAAATTAGCCACTGCAAATACCTCCTGTGTAGAACAGCAAGAAGGAGGAGGAAGAGGAGGAGGAGAAGAAGAAGAAGAGGGGGAGGGGGGAGGGGGAAGGGAGGAGGAAGAGGAAGAGGAGGAGGAGAAAGGAAGTTTTGCATAATATATACAAATATATGGGCTGGTAGTATAGCAGAAAATGCTGCCACCAACAATACCCTCTGCCAGCCAATATACTTGTTTGTTAGTTGCCTAGGTAGTAGTTCCTGTTCTACTTCCAGTGGCTCTTATCTCTTAGAAATTACCAGTCACTATGATGGGTAGCTGATCACTATGATATACACATTCTATAAACCAATCCCCAATTGACAAGCCATTCTGCCTCTGCATTTCCTATTTGCTTATCCCATAAAGGCCTTGACTATGAGAGATCAGGGCCTGATATTCTGGGAATGATCCTGATCAGTACCCACCAATGTAAAATAATTCTGCCTCTAAATTTTTGAGTTTCTACATGCCTTTGAAGTAGAGTGCTTGCCTGGCATATACACAAGCCTAGATTTGATCCCTAGCCCTATATAACAAAGTAAAAGGAAGAAAATACATAGTTAGAATAGCCTCTTTTTCTGTACTGGGCCATATGACCATAATCAGAATTTGTAACTTACTTCTTCCACTCCCTGTTCTCTTTGCCTTCCACCAACAGCTGCCCTAGTGGTTGTGACTTGCTGCCCTAACCACTGGGAGTTTATAAATGGCAGTGGAGAACTAGAGAAAGCCCTTTTTTTTGAAAATATGGGACAAAACTAATGTAGCAGAAAAGACAATAATTTCAGAGGCAATGGCCCTGACTAAGAGAGAGAAAATAGATTCCAGTGCACAGAGAGATGGACCTAAAAAAGAATCATCCTTGGTTTCATTCAGTGAAACAGAAAGCAGACCTGTACAGGTGTGGTGGTACTGTGTGGACTTTTTCCTCAGAACAATGGAGAATGGATAACATGTTCTAAAGGGAGCCTCATGGTCAGATCTGTGCTTCGGAAAATCTTGAGCTAGGGACATGACTCAGTATTAAAGTACTTGCCTGCCAGATGCAAACAGCCATGGGTTCAATACCCAGCACTGAAAGAAAGAATAAAAGAAAGAGGTGAGGAAAGAGCGGGGAAGAGAAGAGAAGAGGGGAGGGAAAAGCAAGTGAGAGGAGAGAGGAGGAGGGAAGGAAGGAAGGAAGGAAGGAGAGAAAGAAAGAAAGAAAGAAAGAAAGAAAGAAAGAAAGAAAGAAAGAAAAAGAAAGACATCTTCATGGTTACCTTGTGGAAAGTAGATTCAAGCAGTCAAGCTGGAGGACAAGAAAACTGAGGAGACTGCTATACCTACCAGGCCAGAAATTATAACAGAAAGAGCCTGCCCAATAGCCCTGCAGATCCCGCGCCTGGGGTAGGCTAAGAAGGCAATTGAGACTGAGTGTGGTGGTATGCACCTATAATTCCAGCTCTTGGGAGGCTATAAACAGGTGGATCACTATGCGTCTGATCTAGCAGTGAGACCCTGAATACCCTGTAGACCCTTCCCTAAAATACAAAAAAAAAAAAAAAAAGATAATAGACCAATCAGACCAAGGAGCAGGCAGTGAGTACTCAAGGAAGTGGCTAGATGTGAGAAATATGAAGGTAATAAAATCAGCAGCACATATAATAAAATCAAGTGCAGAGACTAAAGAGTTTAGATGATCTAGGGTTTGTGCAGCCATGTCAGGCTTTGGCTCTAACTGTAAGTGAAATCAGGAACTATTCTATCACAGATGAGATGTAATCCAACTTACACTTTTCTTCTACTTTATTCTGTTTTGTCTTGAGCCTAGGTCTCACTCTGTTGCCCAGGCTGGCTTCACAGCCTCCCTGTGGCGGGGAGTAGCTGGGATTGCAAGTGTGCATCTCCATGCTGGTTTTAACTCTGTTTCCCATGTGGCCAAGTATTTGTATATGGTCTTACTTCATGCTAAATTTTCCAGAAACACCATTTCCATGTAATGGATGGAAGTGTGCACTTTATTTTATTCCAAAAACTCAGTGGTGAGGATCAGGGTCCTATCAGCCAGCAAGGAGGGTGCTTACAAGCTGTGAGCCAATCGGGTGTGCACGCCATGGGGGAGAAACCTGGGACTGGGGTCTTCAAGAAGTCAAGCCCTAACTGCAAGCTCACTGTGTACTTGGGCAAGCGAGACTTTGTAGATCACCTGGACAAAGTAGATCCTGTAGATGGAGTGATGCTCGTGGATCCTGACTACTTGAAGGACCAAAAAGTGCTTGTGCCCCTCACCTGGGCCTTTTGCTATGGCCATGAAGACCTGGATGTGCTGGGTTTGTCCTTCTGCAAAGACCTGTTCATCGCCACCTACCAGGCCTTCCCCTCAGAGCCCAACCCACTCTGGCCACTCATGCACCTGCAGGACGGGCTGCTGAGGAAGCTGTGCCAGCATGCCCACCCCTTTTTTTCACAATAGCCCAGAATCTGCCCTGTTCCGTACACTGCAGCCAGGACCAGAGGACACAGGGAAGGCCTGTGGGGTAGACTTTGAGATTCGAGCTTTCTGTGCCAAATCGCTAGAAGAAAAAAGTCACAAAAGGAACTCTGCGACTAGTGATCTGCAAGTTACAGTTTGCCCCAGAGAAACCCGGCCCCCATTCTTCAGCAGAAACCACCCGCCACTTCCAGTCCCCCTACCTCAAGGCATCCCTGGACAAGAAGCTGTACTACCATGGGGAGCCCCTCAATGTCAATGTCCATGTCATGAACAACTCCACCAAGACCGTCAAGAAGATCAGAGTCTCTGTGCGACAACATGCTGACATCTGCCTCTTCAACACAGCCCAGTACAAGTGTCCAATGGCCCAGCTCGAACAAGATGATCAGGTATCTTCCAGTTCCATGTTCTGTAAAGTGTACACCATAACCCCACTGCTGAGTGACAACCAGGAAAAACATGGTCTTGCTCTGGACTGAAAATTCAAACATGAGGACACCAACTTGGC
This sequence comes from Myocastor coypus, assembly GCA_004027025.1. NCBI lineage: Eukaryota > Metazoa > Chordata > Mammalia > Rodentia > Myocastoridae > Myocastor > Myocastor coypus. The sequence goes on from PVJA010046272.1 coordinate 10,722, forward strand.
TTCCAGCACCATTGTGAAGGAGGGGACTAGCAAGGAAATGCTGGGAATCCTGGAGTCCTACACGGTAAAGGTGAAGCTGGTGATGTCTCGAGGCAGGGATGTCTCTGTGGAGCTACCTTTGGTTCTTATGCATCCCAAGCCCCATGGCCACATCTTCCCAGGCCACAGACAGCCACTCCAGAAACAGATGTCCCTGTGGATATACCAACCTCCTTGAATTTGACACCAACTATGCCACAGATGATGACATTGTGTTTGAAGACCGCCAGACTTTGGCTGAAGGGATGAAGGATGATGATTATGATGTCCAATTCTGCTAGGAAGGGGGGCTGGAGAGGGAGTGGATGGTATTTAGAGAGGTAGGGACAGGGAAAGACCCCCATCACTGGGGTCAGGTGGGAATCTCAGCCTTTCTTCCTTCCCCTCCACCTGACAGTCAACCCCTTCACCCTTCTTTGTCCCTCCAGCAAGATATGTACTGGACTCTTTGCTTGTTGAAAGTGGGCATTAATCTTGACTACAGCTGTACTTCCCCAGCCCTCCAGGGGGTAGTAAGCTGGGTTCATACCTAAATCTTTTAGAAGAGGATACTGAAAATGAAGTGTGATAGGAGAAAGAAGGAGAAACTGGTGCATTCAACCTCACACCAACACACTCCTCGAATTGCTATTGCAGCCTCCTGTTCCTTCAAGATGACATCCTGTGGGGACAAGACCATTCCTTTCTGAGCATAAAGAAGAAAATAAATCTTTTAATATGCTTTAAAAATTCAGCGGCATGATATTCCCTGCACTTGAAACACTGATGCAGTTCTGGCTGGTCCCTGTGTCCAATTTGGGTGACTGTACTGAGTCCAGAAATGGCTACAAGCATCAGAGGATGATACCAAGGCTTCTGGTGGAGTTACACATAGTATTTACATGCTCAAAGACATAATTCTTAGGCATTAGTCACTTTCCTTCTCCTTTTACCACATTTAGGGGATTAAAAAGTGTTGTTTTGTTTGTGAGATAGGGTCTCACTATGTAGTCCAGGTTGACCTCAAATTTCTGCCTTAGCCTCCTGAGTGCTAGCATTACAAGCATGCACTACCAAGTCTGGTACATTTAGGAAATAACATTCATTAATTTGAAATTATGTCTGTAGAGTGATATAAAGAGCATCCTCCATTTGCCCTTCCAGATCCGCTTTGTTCCTCTGCACCCTGCTTCCTGCCCCAGGAGATTAAGGGTGGCATCATCACTCCCTCGCCCACGGGTTTCCAGTTGGAATCAGTGAAGGGAGACATAGGGCGGCAGAGTCTCCTAAGTCCCTCAACATCCCTGGTTGGTTCCCATCATTGTGCCCACATCACTGGCAGGGGTACCTGCATCAAACTGGTCTTGATAGGACTTGGTTTGAGCGTGTCATCTTTTTCCTGTCAGGCCCAAACTAGCACAGTTGTTACATTATCTCTGAATTTCATTTCAGAACAAAAAGGAGACAAGTTACAAAAGAATTGCTATGAAAAGGGATTCAGGGCTGGCAAGATAGCTCAATGGTCCAAAGTGCCTGATGAGGCAACTGCAGAGACGGAGGTTTGGTCCCTGACACCGCATGTTGCCCCAGCCTCACCCCCAGGGCAGGCTGAGCTGACCATAACATCAATAAATAAAGTTTAAGAAAGAAAAGGGATTCTATCTAGAATGTGGAACATTTTATAGTACAATTAAGCTGGGTCTGCAATACATCAATGATGTAAAAAGTAAAAAGGGGAAGGAGAGTAACTACAGATTGAAAAGGTGGAAAGGATATACAGGATGTAATGTACAAGCCTCTTCTAAGTCCATATTGGGACAAATCCAACTAACAAGGCATAGCTGAGACAATAGGAAATGAGTAGAGACTGCTTATTAAATAATAGCAGGGGCTGGCAAGATAAGATAGCTCAGTGGGCTAAAATACCTGCTTAGGGAAACTTAAGCAAGTGCGGGGACCGCAGTTCAATACCAGGCACCACATGCCACACTAGCCCCACCTCCCTCCAGGGCAGGCTGAGCAGGCCACAGAGTCTGGGCATAGTGGTGTACACATGTAATCCCAACCCTGGGGAGGCTGAAAACAGGAAGATCATATGAGTGATAGAGCTGCATAGTGAAACCCTGTAACAACGAAATACATTTCAAAAAATGAATAAATCAATAAATAACACCAAAGGCTATTTTAATTTCTGCTAGGTATAATAATGGTGTTACACATCTCCCCTCCCCTTGCTTATAACCCAAGCCAGCCTCCAGCTCATGGTGGTTTCCAAATCTTCTGCCTCAGTAACCCAAGTGCTGGGATTTCTGCCATGTACCATCACACCTAGCTACCCATGTCTTTAAGAAACTCATGTTAAAGTGTGTAGGAGTAAAATAATGTGAAGCTTGATATTTTCTTTACAATGCTTTGCCAAAGAAAACAAGAAAAATGGTGAGAGATAAAATGGGAGAAATTTGGTTAAATATTGTATCCATAAATGGATATAAGGAAACACATTGTACTGTTTAGTTTTATACATTTGCATGAAATTCATTATGGAAATAAAGTTTAGGGAAAAAAAAATTAGGGCATGGACCAGAAGAGCCAGTCAAATAACTTGACAGATTAAAGCATCTGTAAACAGGCGCTGGGGCTGGGGTTTGATCCCTGGGGCCTGTGGTGCTGGCCCTGTCCCTGGGGCACTCTAAGACAACAATTGAGACTGAATGTGGTGGCACTCGACTGTAATCTCAGTTCTTGGGAGGTAAACAGGTGGATCACTACAAGTCCAATCTAGTACAGAGACCCTGAACACCCTGCAAACTCTTCCCTAAAAAATATCCCCTCACCAGAAAAAAAAAGGAAAAGAAAGAAATGGACTAGGGATGTGGCTAAACGGTAGTGTTTCTCTAACATGTAAAATCCCCAGCATGGCAAAATCAGGTATAAAATGAATTTGAGGTAGATCATATACCTATATATAAAAGCTACAAAAATCAACTTTTAAATAAAACACAAAAAAAAACTTTTTCATATTAAGTGTCATGACTTGATGTTTGCTAGAGAATAATACAACACAGAACACATATTTTATAAGATTATTTTACCTTCTTTTTTTGGTACCTGGAATTGAACTCAGGACCTTATGTTTGCCAGACGTTTGTGCCACTGAGCTATATCCCAAGCCTGTAAGATTATTTTATAATGAATCACCCAAAGAATCATATACAGGGCTGGGGAGATAGCTCAACAGAATAAGCGCTTGCCTGGCAAGCCAAGGGCCTAGGTTCAATCCCCGGTTCCGCCAATAAATAAATAAATAAATAAATAAATAAATAAATAAAATAATCATATACAAAGAGTACAGAAAATCTGTCCACACACTGAAGAGCAAAGAATCCATCTGAGGGCCTGGGTATTACACCTTGCATAAGTCCAGCTGAAAACCTACAGCCCATAATAATGCCTCCCATGAGCCCAGCTCTAGGCCTAGGGTCCATGACAATGGTTCATGTAGGGCTTGTTTTAACTATTTGCCCCAAAGTGGCGGAAGCCAGTAGGTTGAAAGGTCTATCCTATCAGGCTGAGGAATCTGAACTGGAGCCAGAAAGCAACACTCAAAGCAATAACCAGAGCTCTCTTTAGCGCTACAGCCATTGTCGGCGACAGTGAGGTCCAGAGCTCCTCCATTGATGAGGAAAGCTGAATTCCCATCAGGAAAGCTAACACAATAAGCTTCTCCATGAGACTGAGCAGTGCACCATTTCCCCCTCTGGAGCCAGGAAGCAATGCTCAAGGTGAGAATCAGAGCTCCCCAAAAGTGAGCTGTAGCCATGCTCAGTGACAACAATGTCCTGTTCTCCTCCTCTGAGAGCAATCAAGTTTACAAGGAAAGCCAACATGACAAAAACCTTCTTATTTTCACTTTTTTTTGTGTGTGTGAAAGAATAGCCCAACAGAATAGCTCAAGAGAACCAGCAGCTTCCAGCAGCCCTAGCAGCTTTTCCAAACAGCTTCCATAACAGCCTTCCAACAGCTTTTCCAGTTCTGCCTCTTATGCTGCTGGCAACAATCCTCAGGTAGACTTCCCCTACCCAGCACCATGCTAGTTCAGTTCAGGGTGTTACAAGTTGACCGCAGTGCAATCCACCACATTAAAGTAGTTTAAAAAAAAAAAAAATGAGACAGTGTCTTGTCATGTAAAAAAGATTCTGGCTTTAAACTTGATTTCCACCTGCTTCAGCCTCCCAAGTACTGGGATTACAGGCATGTGTACATGATTGTTTTCATGTACTACTTTTAGAATTAAACAATAAGGGGCCTGGCGGGATGGCTCAGTGGTCTAAAGCGCCTGCTTGGGAAAGCTTGGGTGGCTTCAGGGACCGTGGTTTGATCCCCGGCACCACATGCTGCGCCAGCCCTGCCCTCTGGGTGGGCTGAGCTAGCCATGAAAATGAGTGAATAAACAAACA
>PVJA010046273.1:0-15187 GCA_004027025.1 Myocastor coypus
ACTCTCCTTAGACGCACTGCAGTTCATTCATCCCTTTCCTCTGAGGTCCCATAATCTCCTTGACCAGGAAATTTGGGACACCTCTGAGTTATAGGATATTACAGCACAGGTTCTCTTATATCCTGGGTCTTTATTGACCTTGAAGGGCTAGGGCCAAAATATTGGCTATCCTTATAGCCCTTCTCATTCTCCAATTGTCCGTCTGTTAACTTACATTCTCAACCCTCCAGCAGAAAAGCTTTGTGATACTATTATTCTATAACATAGGTACTGGGCTTGCGGAGTTCTTAAATAGCTCAGGCCAACTCTGACTTGTGATCTTCCTGCCTCAGCCTCCCAAAGTTCTGGGATGACAGGGTTGTGCCACCATGTTCTGTTATCCTGTTACTTTAGATCCTCTGTGTGTCACTGTAACTGATAAATGCTTTTCTTTCTTCTTTGATACTTAAGAGTGACTTTTACCCATAATCTAAAGTCAGTTAGCTTTATCTTAGATATTTTTTCTTGGTTATATTTTGCCATTTAAAATTTTCATTTTCTTGGCTCTGCCCCTGGGGTCTACTGAGACTGAGACTGGGCTTGGTGGTGCATGCCTGTAATCCCAGCACTTGGGAAGCTGAAAACAGGAAGATCAATAAAGAAACCAATCTGTGTGGTGTGATCCAGTAGACCTTGTACTAAATATAAATACATAAAAAATTATTTTTTTACTTTCTGTTTCCTTAGAGTAACTTTTATTAGCTGGTATATACATAATATATTCATGGAACTCCATAAATCCACTAAACAAATACAGTAACATGAACATTTATAGTGGCCCAGATATGTTTTAGGTAATGAACCAAATAATGTCACTAGTAGTGTGTACATTGCCATGAGGGACAAACACAGGCATATGTGTGTATGTATATGTGCATACATGCAGACACACTTGGGCAATGGAAGGTACTATGAAGAGTTCATATGAGGAAAGAAGGTAAGCACATGAGGGAATGTCCTTTGGCCATGGAATCAAAAAAGACTTTTTTATGAGATCCACACTAGGCACAAACCTTTAACAAAGTGAATGTTAACTGTGTGGATCAAAAGAATGCCAGGAAGAGAACACATTAAGGGGCAGATGTTTCAGGTTTGTTCATGGCCAATATTAGAGAGTAGGTTCTAACTGGAAGTTATTGGGCATGGGGGAGGCTAATAGATGATGACAGAAGTAGCAGCAGCAAGGGACACAGTACATACAACAATTTTATTTGGAGGATAAGATGAAAAAAGTTTTAAAAAATAAATGTAAAAGGAAAACAAAAAAATGTAGGTTAGATTCAGTCATCAAGTATGATATATAGTTTAAAAAGACTTCTCTGCAGTGACTGTCCTGTGGTGCGTGGAACAATATTGTGCAGAGTAACTATTAGGAGTCTAATCTTATATTACTGGGAGGTTAGATATATTTAACTACTGAGCTCATAGCTGAGGTGAAAATAAGACATGTTCCTCTGAAAGACTCCAACATCAAAAGGTGTTAAAGATCACAGGCTAAATTTTGTAAAAGGCCAGATGGTAGGCAGATGTGGTGACACACCTGTGAGCCTAGCAATTCTGCAGCTAAAGCAGTAACATCATAAGTGCAAGGACACCTGGGCAACTTTGTGACACTCTTCCTAAAAGCTAGAAAAGCCTGGGAAATGTAGCTCATTGCTAAGTACTTGCTTAACAGATGTGAGGCCTTGGGTTTAGTCTGCAGTACTGTAAAAAAGAACAGCAACAAGACCAGATAGTAAATGCATTAAGCCTCTTGGCTGCACATGGTTCTTGCTGCTATTGGTCTGTTACTTATTGTTTTTCTCCTCTTCTACCTGTTCTCTTCTTTCTACTACCCCTCTACTGGCTTTTCCACTTTTTCCCTTTAAAAACATGAAAAACATGGACTAAAGCTCCTGCTTCAGCAGAGTGCAGTGGGTAGGGTTTCATTTCTGATGTGCCATGCTGGCTCTTCCCCTGAGGCGTGCTGAGACTGGGTATGGTGATGTGCTCCTGTAATCCCAGCACTTGGGAGGCTGAAAACAGAAAAATCACTATAAGTCCGATCTGCATAGTGACACCCTGTACATCCTGTACCCCCTGTACACCCTGTCTTAAATTCATAAAAAAAAAAAAACAAAGCATGAAAGATAGTGATTTGTCACCCTTTTCTAGAACCTGGTGATGTATAGATGAGGGTGATCCTGAGGCAGTTGTACTTTTCACAGGGATTAAATCTACCCAGTAGCAGAGATTATAAGGGAACAATTTGAGCTATAATCCCATTTCCTAGGAATCAGATTTCTTCAGTGTTCCCTACACAAGCATTGTCACTTCTTACTGGCATCATAATGCTAATCTTTTCTTTCAAAACTACCCATATCTCTTCACATTCTCTTTTCACAGGTAAAACTCAAAAGCAGAGATCCATCCATGTTTCTTCATTCTTAATGGGCTATAATGTCTAATTGGTTTTTTTTTTTTTTTGCTTGTTTATTTTTACTTAAAGCATTCCAGTTATCTTTCATTAACCTGACAGAGTTTATAGACCTAAACAAAGAAATTAAAGTCTTCTTTCATTGACTATTGTAATGTGATTCTATTCCACCTCTTACATTTATTTTTCTCTGTTCTGTATAATTTATATTCATTTCATATTATCCTGTGTCTTAAATTGTGTTTATACATGCATTCATTTACCTAAAGCTTATTTACAATTGCTTTTTAAAGAGAAAAAAGATAAACTGAATTTTGAAACAGGTTAGTAAAATAGTTAGGATAGTTGATACATTGCATATTGTTGTCTTCATATTAGTTAATCAGAATACAAGAACTAGGAACTAGGAAAAACTAGCTGAAAAATTAGGAAAAAAATATATTTCCTCTTTCTTCTTTTTTCCTTTGCTCCATCACAGTTTGTCTTTTCTTTCACAGTTTTTTCCTCAATTTACAATATCTGTTACACATTTTGGATCCTGATTTCTTCTCTTGTTCAATTTCTCACTCTAGTGACATAATACAATTTTAAACTTATGTCTGCTTTATTTATGGTTTTGAGTTGCATCCATTTACCTATAAAGTCTCCAGTTTATCCTTCTGTAGAGCTGAGTAGTATTCATATATATATATATATATATATATATATATATATATATATATATATATAATTTATCCATTCCTCTATTGATGAGCATCTAGGTTATTTCCAGGATTTAGCTATTACAAATTGTGCTGCTATAAACATGAGTACATATATGCCACTCTGGTATTGTTTTCAGTTATTCTGAAAAAATACCCATAGGGGGAATAGCAGGGTTGAATGAGACCTCTAATCCCACTTTCATAAGGAATTACCACACATTTCCACAGTGGTTGCACCAGCTTACATTCCCAGCAGCAGTGGAAAAGGATTCTTTTTCCCCACAGCCCCTATAGCATTTGTTACTGGTTGATTTTTGATTATTGCAGTTCTTGCTGGGGTGAAATGAAATCTCAGTTGTATCTCTCAAATGATGAGGTGTATATTTATCTCAGATGCCCTTTTTGAGTTGTTCTTTGAATTTGGAGGTTCTTATTTTTTTCATTTTTTTTTAATGTTCTAGATATAAGTCCTTTGTCTATGGCACAGCTGGCTGTAATTTTTTCCCATTCCATGAGTTACATTTTCACTCTGTTGGAGATTCCTTTTGTTGTGCAAAAGCTTTTTAATAATGTGAGATCCCATTTGTTTATTTTTTGTATTATTTCCTTTTCAGTCTAGGTTTTGTTCATGAAGTCTGTACCTCACCTATGTCTTTGAGATTTCTATTTTCTCTTTCAATAAAGTTAGTGTTTCCTTTTTAAAAATTTTTATATTTTAGGGAAAGGTCTACAGGGTGTTCAGGGGCTCACTACTAGATTGGACTCGTAATGATACCCCTGTTTACAGCCTCTCAAGAGCTAGGATTTAAGGCTTGCACCACCATGACCATTCTTGATTGCCTTCTCAGCTTGCCCGGGTGTCAGCCCAGAGGCGAAAACCCTGGCCCCTGCACCTGCTTGTGGGTGCTAATCTGCTGAGCTATTTGGCAGCCCTTTCTTTTTAAATATTTAGATCTTTGATTCATTTTGACTTTAGTGCATAATGATAGACATGGTTCTATTTTTAGTCTTCAGTATGTGGAAAGCCAGTTGTTTTAGCACCATTTATTAAAGAGATTATCTTTCTTCCAGGGAACATGTTTGGCTCTTTTGTCCAAGATACGACAGTTAAATGTGCTGGGGGATATGTCTACATCTTCTGTTCTACTGAACCTCTAATCTTTTTTGTTTTGTTTTTGCCAGTACCATGTTGGTTTTTGTCATAACAACTTTCTAGTATAATTTAAGTCTGGGGCTGTGATGCCATCTGACTCTACTTTGTTGCCCAGAATTACTTTTGCTATTCTAGGTCTTTTCTGGTTCAAAATGAATTTTCGGAGGATTTTCTATAGTTCTGTGAAGCAAGTTAATGGTGTTTTGAGTGGGAGTGCATTAAATCTGTATAGCAGTTTTGGGAGTTTGGCTATTTTCACTTTATTGGTTCTTCCTATCTAAGAGCAAGGGATATCTCTCCATTTTCTGATATCCTCTTTAATCTCCTTTTTTAGGGTGCTATAATTTTCATTGTATAAATCTTCTACACCCTACTTTAGATTGATTACTATTTCAGTTTTTTGGATGTTATCATGAAGACTATGCTTTCCCTAATTTTTCTCTGTGAGTTTGTTGTTTGTGTACAGGAAGGCTATGGACTTTTGATTGTTAACTTTATATCTTAAGTTTCTTGGTGGAGTTTTTGGGATCTTCTATGTGGTCTGTCATGTCATCTGCAAATAATGATAAGTTAACTATACACACACACACACACACACACACACACACACACACACACATATGTTTAGTACAGGATCTCATTACACGGATAGGACTCATAGTGTTACTCCTGTTTTCAGCCTCCCAAGCACTGGGATTACGGGTGGGAGCCACCATGTCCAGTCTCAGTCGCAGTCTCAGTGCACCCTGGGGGTGAGGTGAATTCAGCTTCATTTCCTGTATTTATTCCTTTTACTTCTTTTTCTTGTCTAATTGCCCTAGTTAATGTTTCCAGAACTGTATTCAGTAAGAGTAGTGATAATGAACATCTTTTTCTTGTTTATTTTAGAGTGAAAGCTTTCAGTCTCTGACTATTTAATATGACATTAGATGTTGGTTTATCATAGATGGCTTTTATGAAATTGACCATCTATTCCAATCCTCTGTAGGTTTTTTTTTTTTTTTTTCATGAGTGGGTGTTGGACTTTGTCAAATGCTTTTTCTGGATCTGTTGAGATCATGTGATTTTTGTGGATGATTCTGTTTATATGATGTACTACATTTATTGATTTGCATATGTTGAACCATGCTTGCATCCCTGGTATGAATCCTACTTGGTCGTAACATATAATTTTGATGATTTCTGTTTGCCAGCGTCTTTTTTTTTTTTTTTTTTTTTTTTTTTTTTTTTTTTTTTTTTTTTTTTTTTTTTTTTTTTTTTTTTTTTTTTTTTTTTTTTTTTTTTGTGGGTCCAAGGTTCAAACTCACGACTTTGCACCATCTCCCCAGCCCTGCCAGCATCTCAATAAGGATTTTTCATTAATGTTTATTAAGGAGATTTGCATTTCTTGGTTGTATTTTTCTTTGGTTTTGGAATCAGGGTAATATTTGCTACCAGGAACGATTTTGGAAGTATTTCTTCCTTTTCAATTTCTTTAAAGAGTTTCAGCATTACTCGCATTAGTTCTCTAAATTTTTTGTAGAATTCAGCAGTGAATCTGTTGGGGCTTTGGTTTTTCCTTGTCGTGAATTTTTAATACATTTTCACTTTCACTGGCTGATGTTGGTTTATTTAGAATTTTTATATCTTCTTGATTTAGTTTTGGCAATTTCACTGTGCTAGGAATCATCCATTTCCTCTGTGTTTTCCATATTATTGGTATATATGTTCACATGATAGATGTTGATCTAGATTTTGTGGGATCTCTTGTGGTTTCTCCCTTTTTGTTCCTTATTGCTTAAAATTGTTTTCTTTCCTTTTTCTGATAAGGTTGGTTAGTGGTTTATCAAATTTATTTATTTAAAAAACTTTTCAATTCATTGATTATTTTTAGTTTCTAGTGCATTATTTTCTCCTCTTTATAATTTCCTCCCTCACATAATCTAGAGATGTTTGATTTGTTCTTTTTTTTTTCTAGAGGTCTGAGGTTCCACATTAGGTTGTTTATTTGAGCTCATGCTATTTTCCTGATATGAGTTCATTGCTATAAATTTCTCTGATGCTTTAACTGTATCCCATGTGTTTCAATATGTTGTATTCACATTACTGTTTAATTGTATAATTTTTAAATTTTATCTGTAATTTCCTCTGTAACCCATTGCTTCTTCAGCGGATGTTTAATTTCCATGTGTTAATGTTTTTGTGGTTTTCTCTGTCATTGATTTGCAGTTTCATTGGTCTATCATCAGAGAGTATGCATGGGATGATTTCATTTCCTCTGCATTTACTTAAACATGTTTTACAGCTAGTGTACGATCTATTTTGGAAAATGTTCCATGTGCAGCAAAGAAGAATGTATATTTTGATGTTTGTGGTAGAGTACTCTGTAGACAGCTACCGAGTCTGTTTGTTTCACAGGCTTGGTTTAATTCTAGGATTTCTCCATTGGGTTTTTTTTCTAGTTAATGTCTCCATTTGTGAGAGTGGAGTATTAAGGTCTCCATAACTGTGTTAATGTTGTTTTGACACAGGGACTTCCTGAGTTGTCAGGCTGGCCTCCAACTTGGAATCCTTATACATCAGCCTCACCAGTAGCTAGGATTATAGGTCTGCACCACTATGCCCTGCAGATGTGATTAACATTGTTTAGATAGCAACAGTGAAATGTAACTAAGAATTTTTGTGTTAAAGTATACTGAAGATCTCAGTATATATATAGGAAAATGGCTCTTACGGGGTCCAAATATAAATAAAAGCCACAGAATTATGTTAGATTTTAAATCAGAAAACCTGGATATAAAATAAAAGCTTAGAGATAAAGGCAAATTTAAAATATCTAGGTATAGAAGTAGACATACCTAGTGAGTTGTAAGGCTTCTGCTACAGTAATTAGGCTGTAAGTAGATAAGGGTCTACACCATATTCTGTTCCTATCAAACTGAGTTCTTCCTCTGTTTCACTTTCTTGCCATTGTTTTTATTTGTTTGTTTAAAAAAGAACTCATGCCATTCTCAATGGATTTCCTGAATGAATAGCTCTCAGATAAATTTCATTCCTATTCATCATGTCTGGAATTCATTTTACCTCCAGAATACTTTTCCACAATATTTTAGAAAATCATCCTTGTCAGTAAAATAAAACTAGATCCTGGGGTATTAGAATATTCTTTTGAATCTGGAGAAGTTGATGTTGATGTACCCAATAGAAAATATGCATGGTTAGGGGTGGAAGTCTGCCCTAATCTTCCAAGCCTAAAAGGTTAAGATTAAGCTCTGTTCTTTGTTTGCTCAGCTCATTCTTTGAAACCTCTGTGTTGTCTTCACTTTGCTTTTGTTTCTTTTGGATTTACCTTGTCTCCAAGTTTCCCTATTTCTGAATCAAATTCTGTTGTCTCTCTTGTGCATTTGATTTCCCCTTTTTCATACCCAGTTTTGAAGATTATATAGTGTTGAGTGTCATTGTGAGCTTCAGCTCCCTGCTTCCACAGCAGCATGTTTGTGTTTTCTATTCAAACTGGAGTGAAAAAAAGGTTCAGTTCACTTCTGGAAATCTAGTCTGATAAAGTAATTTAGACTTGTAAAGGGTATTTGTATAAAGTCATTGTATACTACAAATGCATTAACATTCATAAGATGAGGCTATTTTTTCTTTTCTAGAAAGGAAATGGAAAGCTGATGACCAACTAGAGAACAGACAGGAAAATCAAGGTGAACATTTTTGGCAGCTTATAGTCACCAACAACAAAACAGTAAGTGTGGAAAGTGGTGACAGAATTTGGAAAACTTTCAGTCTGGACACAAACACAATTTCTTCAAGAAATTTTCCATTCAAGATATGTAACTCATGTGAAATGAGTTTGAAAAATATTTCAGGCTTAATTATTAATAAAAAAAACTATTCCAGAAAGAAGCCTGATGATTTTAATGTCTGTGAGAAATTACTCCTTGATATTAGGCATGAAAAAATTCTTCTTAGAGAGAAATCTTACAAATATAATCAAAAAAGGAATATTCTTAGTCATCAGGATCTCACTCAACCAGTTTTTGATGAATCCTTTGAATATGAGAAAAACAAAGCAGGCTTGCATGAGCAAATGATGTTTTTTACAAATCAGAAGGCCCAAATAGGGGAGGCACTCTGTAGGTACACCGAATGTGGAAGAATGTTCAATATCTTAAGGCTCAACATATCTCAGAGAACTTGTTTGGAAATGGAACCACATGAATGCAGTATCTGTGGGAAGGCCTTTTATGTGGACTTAAAATTTGGTCATCAGAGAGCTCTTACAGAAGACAGCCCTTATGAATATAGTGAATATAGGGAAATCTGTGACAACTCAACTTTCATTACCCATCAGGGAGTTTACACAACAAAGATTCCCCAAGGATATAAAATGAATGATAAAACTTGGGAAAAGTCAACCCTCTTTAAAAATCAGATAGTACATACAGGGGAAAAACCTTATGAGTACCATGAAAATGGGAATAATTTCAGCAAGAAGCCACATCTTACCCAGTCTCGAAGAGGTCACTCAGGAGAAAAAACTTTTGAATGTGGTGAATGTGGCAAAACTTTCTGGGAGAAGTCAAACCTCACCCAGCATCAGAGAACACACACAGGAGAAAAGCCGTATGAATGCTCTGAATGTGGGAAAGCCTTTTGCCAAAAACCACACCTTACCAACCATCAACGAACACATACAGGAGAAAAACCCTATGCCTGTAAGCAGTGTGGAAAAACATTCTGTGTAAAGTCAAATCTCACTGAACACCAGAGGACACACACAGGAGAGAAACCATATGAATGTAGTACATGTGGGAAATCCTTCTGCCATAGATCGGCTCTGACTGTTCATCAGAGGACACACACAGGGGAAAAGCCCTTTATATGTAATGAGTGTGGTAAATCCTTTTGTGTGAAGTCAAACCTCATTGTACATCAAAGAACTCACACAGGGGAGAAACCCTATAAATGTAATGAATGTGGGAAGACTTTCTGTGAAAAATCAGCTCTTACTAAACATCAGAGAACTCACACAGGGGAGAAGCCATATGAGTGTAACGCATGTGGGAAGACCTTTAGTCAGAGGTCAGTACTCACTAAGCATCAGAGAATTCACACAAGGGTTAAAGCTCTTCCAACATCCTGAGTGTTCAGAAATTTTCAAACACCTGTCATATTTGGTATACAGTTTTTAAAATGAGATTAGAGAAAGCCAAAGAATACTATAAAGTACTAGAAAATTACATCTCATTCAGATATGTGAAAGCTTTCAAGAAAAATAACTTTATTGGAAAATTTATACTGGAGTCTATTAATTTAATATTGTAAAAATCTTTTAAGGTTATTTTATGTAATCTGTCAGATGTGTTATAAAAATTATATATATGGCAATATTCATTTTATTCATATTCACAATATTCATCTGTAGCTTACAAAAGTTGAATGAGAGTAATATTAAAAATATATGAAGAGTTCTGAATGTTATAAGCAAAATGGCATGTTTGTAATAGCTTACAAACAAAATTTGGAGTACTTTGATGGATATACTTAAACCCATGAACCCTTAGTTTAGTAACTTATGGTGTATATTAATATTTTCCACCTAAATCTCACCAATGTCTTTGTATATTCTTAGGATTATATATGTGTATGTACACATATGTGAACATGTATATAATATATATGTAAAGATATTCACACACACCTAGACAGTGATACCTTCATGTTACCTCATACTGACTTAAAAATTCTGATTATTAGGTTTCCAGGAATATTGTAAGCCATGTGTTAAACATGGTCATTATTTAAAATTGTATAAATTTACAGTTACATTTCAAATATTTATTACTTTTTTCAATATTTATCACTTCTTAATAATTTTGCTACATTTCCCTGTTATCTGTATGGTTTAGGTTACTTATATTAGTGTACTTACTTAGTGAGACTGCTCAATGGTCATGCATGTATCTTCCCAACATGTGATGATAGCTTCACCTTAATCAGAATATTTAAACTGTGGAAATTGGAAAACTATATTTGAAGGGTTTTGTTTTCTTAGAGAACAGTTACCACATAAATGGTAAGGATACCTATTTATATGAAAAGATACTTGGCAGGTTTGAAGTACAAATCACATACCCCTTTTTTTATTTGCTGAAGTAAACAACTATGACCATTATTACTAAACTGCCTCTTGAGTAAAAAAAGCAAAAGATGTTTTTGTGAGGTTTTTAATTACCTCTCAACTAGTGCAATTCTAAATCCTGCCAGAATCTCTATAGGTTGACCAGTGAAACATTCTTTTAGAAATAATTATGTCACCTTTTAGCTGTTACTTTTGGCACTGTTATGGCTTATACTAGTATACTTACTTGGCGAGACTACTGGCTTCAATATTGCCAAACACCCTTCAGTGAAGAAGTTAAACTATTTTTTTAGTTTTTTCAGCTGTCTCTAGGTCAGTCATGCAAATGCTATTAATAAAAATGGTGTTTACACAATTATGAAAAGGTTGACATCAGTTATAAACAGTAATCGTAGATCCAGCAGGATAGCTCAGTGGACTAAGTGCCTGTTTAGATGAGTGCAGGGATCATGGTTCAATCCTAGGTACCACAATGCCACGCTGGTGCATGCCTGTAATCTCAGTGCTGGGAAGGTTGAAAACAGGAGGATCACAGTCTGTGTAGTGAGACCCTGTACCAAATGCATACCAAATACATCAAAGCAGTAATCCTGGGCTCTGCAAATGAGAAGAGATGGTATGCCATTCTGTGCTCCTTTGAAATTATTGACATCTCACTGTGGCTCATTTCAGGCATGATCTGTATAACCCTAGTTCTGTGTACCCCAGAAGATCTGTGCTTGTACATAGGAGATAGTGTTTTCTTATATCTGTCTCCCTTGTGCTGTTCCTGTGTTCTGGGGGAACACATTGGTAAAGCACTGCCCTCATGCTGCTTCCTTGCTGAATCTGTTTGTCCATCTTCACTTCAATGACTTGGGGATAGATTCAGGGTGAATATGTAAGCAATGAGTTGTATGGGGACTGATACCCTGCTGTATTTCTGGAAAAGATTTCAGTTACAAAGTAATGAGATCTGAAAGACATGAGAAGAGATTGTCCTTCTTCACTGGGCTTTTCTTTTTTACTTTTTTTTTTTTTTTTTTTTTTTTTTTTTTTTTTTTTTTTTTTTTTTTTTTTTTTTTTTTTTTTTTTTTTTTTTTTTTTTTTTTTTTTTTTTTTTTTTTTTTTTTTTTTTTTTTTTTTTTTTTTTTTTTGTCTTTTTGAGACAGGGTCTTGTTGTGCATTTCAGACTGGCCTTGAGCTCACTTTTGTAGCCCAGGCTGGTCTCAAACGTGCACCAGTCCTCCTGCTTCAGCCTCCCGAGTGCTGGGATTACAGGCATGCGCCACCACGCCCAGCTTCCACTGGACTTTTCAAGTCTCCACGTGATAGGGCTCATAGTTTGTGCCCTTGTTGGACTACCCTGAAGTCGACAGTGCACACAACTTGAGGAAGTTGGTCCTGGCATTATATCCTGGAGCTACTAAATTCTACCTGCTTTCTTCTTGGCCCTTGTGTTATCCAGGATAATAACTTTTTTACATATTTTTAGGACTTCTGATATTTAAAGCTGAAGGCATTCCAGATGATCCAGAAGAATATTTTCTAAGTGTTAATGTTCTGTGCAGTAATTTTGGGGGAAAAGTATTTATTTTCACAAGTTGATATAGAGATGGATGTTTGTATAGGGCCATATAGAGTAGGGAAAAAAAAACTGAAAAGACTTCATTGGCAGACTTAATTACTGTGGTGTGCCCTGGCACAAAAAAAAAAAAAAATAAAAAAAAAATTGAAACACCTAAAAAACAGTGTTTTCAGAAAGATATTCCAGTTTTGAGTCCTTGGGACAAAGATGGATGTACCATTAGCAGAGCCCTGTGAGAACTGCTGTCATCAGGATTTTGTCATTTATTGTAACTGTGTGCCAAATTGCTAAAGCATCCTTGTGAAGAGCCCATGCAGATGCATTTCAGGTGACAACAAAGCAGAGTGGAGGGAGAAGTCTGGACAGAGAAAGTGTAAAGTAAGCAGCATGGCATTTTAAATTTATGAATTCCCTTGTGAAAGGCTCAGTATGAGAAATAAAATTATTAAATTACCTGAAAGCTGTGTCTCAGTTATCATAGTTCTGTAGTGGCATAAGTAAAGTCCATGTGGAACCAAGCTCTGAACCACATAACACTGTTCTTAAAAAGATGCATGGAGCAGGCATTTTATTAAATTACATTCTTCAGATAAAATTTGTGAAGTTCCTTGTTTATGAAATAAGCAGCTCTACCTTCCAGGTAGACAGCTAATGTGGCCATATGACCATGTGTTCAGACATGTTGTCACTATTACTTGTTGCAGCTTTCAACATTTCCCTAAGGGTAGAACCAGTCATCACACTTCCTGGTCTGCACTGATGTGAATATAGAGGAGTGTTCATTTGTACCCCAGTGAACCAACAAGAACTCATCCTCAAATAGCGCTACTAGGAAACCACTAAACATGGTTTTCTTCCTGCCAGGAGGCATATAAAAAAACACCACGCGTGTGTGTGTGTGTGTGTGTGTGTGTGTGTGTGTGTGTGTGTGTGTGTGTGTATTTTGAGGTCCTCATATAATCCAGGCTGGCCATGAACTCTTGATCCTCTTAGTTTAGCCTTTTGATTATTGAGATTAGAGGCAAGCACCGTCACACCCAACTTCCTTGCATTGCTATTGACCAACACAAAATAAAGCACATTTAAAAAAGGACATGATAGTGTTCAGTGCTATAAAGAACAGGAGAAATTCACAGAGGGATGACTTGGTTTTAAATAGGAAAATAGTTCTCTGAAGAGGCTACCTTAAGAGAGGAGCCAAGTGTATTATCTCAAAGAGTGTGAGGGGTGGCAGTGTGTGAGAGGTACAGAAGCCTATTTCCCTAATAATTTTACACAATTTTTTGTTTCATGAAACAGTATTTAGTCCTAATGAGCTAATGTATTTTGATACTTTCTTTTGTGTTGTACTGTGTTAAAAGAGACACTTGTTCTTTCAGACTAATTTTACAACTGAGGAATAGATCATTATCTGTTTCACTTGTATGTGAAATGATAGGAACTACACGTTACAGGTTTGTGTTTTCTGAAATGATAAATCACTTCCAATGCCTGGAATTGTTTTCTGTTAAACTCCCGAGAAGCTGTTTGAACTTCTTCCCTTGTCTCATGTGCTCCAGCGTTTCACACCCAGCCATGGTCCTGGAAGGGTTTACCCCATGAATACCAATGATGTATTGAAATAACACCTGTGCATGCTACCCCAGTTGGAGACTCCAGAGTGAAGGCACTATGCTTACTCCAGGCTCTTTCCTAAAAAAACATACCTAGTCTAACCCTGTCTTTCCTCTGCATTTTTACCTGCTACTCAGTGCCCTGGGTATTGTATAATACATCCCAGCCTCCTACCTCCATCTTTTGAAACATTAACTCCCTTCCCCAACCTTTCTCCTCTCAGTATAAAGCTCCATGCTAGGGCCTTTTCACATGCTGGAAAATTCTTGACCACAGAGCTACATCTGCATTCCTCAGACATCACTTTTTAAAAGCATCCTCTTTTTAAAAGGGCATTTAAAAATCCCCTGTCTTAGTTACTTTATACTTGTTGCTGGGACAAATACCCAACACTCAAAATGAAGGAAGGAAAGGTTTATTTAGTTCACAGTTCGTAGAGGTTTCAGTCCATATTTGGCTGGCCCAAAGCTGAGTGGAGCAGGGCAGAGAGCATCCAGTACATGGTGGCAGAACAGCAGCAAAATGGTGGCAGAGGCAGCTAATCAATCAGGGCAGCAGAGCAGCAGCAACAGCTCGAGTCTGTCTCTATGCCTCTCTTTATATTACATCCAGGCTCTCTGCCTTAGGATATCTGCCCTAGACCACATCCATAGTCTCAGCCTTACTCAGACCAATAATCCCATCAGTACTAAAACACAATCTCAGGGATCATGAGTCAAGTCTCAATCTATAGAAGCCACACCCCATGATTGCATGAGGCTTTGGAGGGACAACTAGACATAAACCATAACATCCCCTCAGGTACCTTAGGAGGTAAGAGGTGACATTTAACATTATCCTTTTTGGTGACATTTAATATTATCCTTTTTGTATCTGGAGTTGATACTTTGGGATGATCATTCCTCTGGAATTGATATCCTCATCTATAAAATGGGGACTAGCTTGCTTCCAGGAATGGGGGCTAAGAATTCTCAGTACTCTTTGCTACAGAGGTTGAGAAGGACAGTACACATGCTCAGGGAAAGATGCAGGCTAAGAAATGACCCCAGAAGACCTACATTTATATCTCAGACTAATATTTGGCACAGAGTCTCTATAATAATTCAAAAAGTAAAAATTTTTTAATTTTTATTTTTTATTTTATTTATTTATTTTTTTCTTGTTTCAGAACCTTTATTTGTTTATTCACTCATTTTTATGGCCGGCTCAGCCCGCCCCGAGGGCAGGGCTGGCGCAGCATGTGGTGCGGGGGATCGAACTGCGGTCCCTGAAGCGGCCTAAGCTTTCCCGAGCAGGTGCTTTAGACCACTGAGCCATCCCGCCGGGCCCTAAAAAAGTAAAAATTAAAAGCATACACTTGAAGCCGGACGTGGTGGCTCACGCCTGTAATCCCAGCACTCGGGAGACTGAGGCAGGAGGATTGGTGCGAGTTCGAGACCAGCCTGGGCTACAAAAGTGAGCTCAGGACCAGCCTCAACTGCATAGCGAGACCCTGTCTCAAAAAGACAAAAAAAAAAAAAAAAAAAAAAAAAAAAAAAAAAAAAAAAAAAAAAAAAAAAAAAAAAAA
>PVJA010046274.1:0-15048 GCA_004027025.1 Myocastor coypus
GTTATCATTTTGTATGGAAGCGACCTCTGCACTTTGGTGGTGTTATGCTGTGTCTATGGGCGTTTGGTCTGGAGACTCCAAGGTGGTTCTTCTACAGAGGTTCCTGACTCTTGTGTTGGGGCTCTGGCTGCTAGCTTTTGTGAATCCTGGCGGATGTGGTCTGTAGGTGGAGGTGGAGCTTTGGGATTGAGTAGTCCTGATAGGCTCGTGGACCAGATCGGTTGCCAAATGGGCTATTTGATGGGTTCGGTGCTGGAGCTTGGCCTGGAAGGGCTCAAAAAAAAAGGGGGGGGGGCGGGGATAGGGAAGACAGGCCAAGGATCCTGACTCAGCCGGCGCGCGGGCTCAGCACCCCGTGGTGCGATTTGGGTCTGGGCTGGAACAGGAAGTTAGTCGCGGGAACGCAGAGCCAGGGCAGAGGGGCGCAGGGAGCTTACCCGTGGTGGGCGCGCAGGCTCAGCTCTGGGTAGCACATTTTAAAGTAACCTTGAATAGCAAAATTACTTGAATGCAAGAAGTGAGAAAAATAATGAAAAACTTTTATGTTATATTAACTCTTTGAAGACACTCTTTTGAAAAAGACAATTCCAACAATCACACGGGTGATCCTGTTGCATGAGCACAGCAAGTTTCAGATCCAGTAGATCCTGTCCAATGTTCACACATCATCATGGCAGAGTCATTAAAGAGATGATGCTGGGTGATGGGTGTTTCTGAATTAGACAGGGTTAAAAAAAGTCCAGACTGGCTACTGCAAGCACACAGTCCTGTACAGACAATTATTTATGGAGTCAGTTAGGGCCATTAGCTGACTTGGGGCATTCACTGAAGAGAATGATCAGTTGGCCAAGAGAGTGACCAACTCTCACAAAACATAACAGCAGGTCTGTATTGATGCTCTCAGGTGGACTGAAGTCCCCAAATTCCCTTGGCCATGAGCACAGTTCCAACTGAAGTTTCTTGTGATGATCACAATCAGCTCATCCCACAGACTATGGAATTTCAGTGTGACATAATCCTCCTCCAGCAAACAGCCTGACTTTGTGGATCTGGGCCCTAGATTTGGTGAAGGACATTAGGTACCTGAGCTAACTAGGTTGTTAAAGAACCACAAAGTTGGGGAAGATAAGATAAAAAATATAAGAAAAGGGAAATGTATACCAGGTCTCACATGCAAGTTAACACTATATGATAACTTTGGACTGAACATTTTGCTCCTTTTTCATTAGAAGGTATTGGTGGTACAGATTGATGGATTTTGTTTTAGCTTATTTGTACATGCACATGATGTACTTTAATGTTTTGCCCATAATCTGTATTTCTCAACAGTCTCCTCCTTTAGATTAAACATTTTGAATGATTGGCATGTCTATGTGCAGAGCTAAGTAGCATTTGATGCCAGGAGTGAGACAGCAAAAGTAACAAACACAATATGAAGACAGAGAACCATTTATCCCAATTTATTCACCAATCAGACATCCGTGAGCTCAAAAGAAGAAACAGTGTATTCAGAAAAGTGGAAAATAACCTAACCCAATGTTATAACCCACATAGCACAGATATTATCCACAACAAATCTGGTAATGATATATTCATATAATGTTTATGTGTATGACCTCTACAATTAGTGCTTTTGGAATTGATTAAGAGTGACTGAAGGAGATAGCTAGGTAGAATAAGTGCTTGCCTGGCAAGTGCAAGGTCCTGAGTTCCATCTCAGGCACCACAAAAAAGAGGGCTTTCTTGGGATTTTTTTTTTCTTGGCTGCAGTATCTCATTTGATGAAAATATTCTGCTTCCATGGCTTTAGCAGTCTCATGACAGGTGCTACAACACATGGTGCTACATGATGTCATCCCAATCTTTTTTCCATCACTCTCACCATGGGGGCCCTTAATACTCTCTTCACTGAGTTTCTGTCCCCCTTCCTCCAGTTCTGTCCTTTGGTAAATTCAAGTGGTTGCGAGACAAAAACAAGAAGTTGAATATAAAGCACAAGGTCAGGTTTTGTAGGAGAGAGTTAAGAATACCAATTTGTAAAGGCACCAGCGCTACCCTGAAATATAAATTGTTTGTTTTCAACCCACAGGAAGACGTGTATGCCTTGGAGAACAATTGGCTAGATCTGAGCTTTTCATTTTCTTCACTTTCCTTCTGCAAAAGTTCACCTTCAAGCCCCCAGATGACAAGAAGTTGAGCCTGAAGTTCAGGTTGGGCATTACACTTTCCCCAGAGAGCTACTGCATTCATGCTATTCCCAGAGTGTGATGGCAGAGAAGGAAAGTGAAGGGAAAGAAGGAAGCAATGGTGTGTGTCTCTAAAAGATGTGGCGCCTATACACATGATAGGGGACAGAATGAAGGTGGCTGAGGAAAGATGAGCAGAACTAGACTGAGAGAACATTTGATCACAATTAGTCTGAAGCAAATAATTCATGTACTCAGTAATTTGCATTTTCATCCTGGAGACAAAAAGAGAATAGGGATTCCTTCCCTGAATTCGTTATAAGAATTAAAGAAGATGATGGACTTTAAATGATTTTTAATCAATAAAGCGCATGATGACAATGTAGATGTGTTGTGCCTCCTTCTTTCTTTTGCAGATTTGGATTTGCATAAGAGCTATGGCAGTTTCCCAGGTTCTAGTGTCACAAAACAGCCAACAAGTGTTATAAATGGCACTTAGGCTATAGTCACAGAAGATGGCAAAAAATATTTCCGTTTGAAATGCAGCCTGGGGCTTGATCTTGTTTCTGCCTCACAATGAACTTCTAGGACATTATTGGGAAAATGTTAGGTATGCTCCCATGCATTACATCAGATCAGGCACTGTGACATGCACAGGACTTTCACTGGGGGCAGCAAGCAGGCTGGCTGTTCAGCAGATGAGGAGAGCAACAAACAAGGCAAAGTAAAGGATTTTAAGGGGTGAGGAAGGTGTCTGTGAGCTGAAACAACTGACTGAGTGCTAATCTTGGGAAGGCTACCTTGTCTGTGTGGGACTTTTGAGGGTAACAAAAGAGAGTTTCTGAGGTTGCTTGTCCAGGTCAAAGTCAGGCAGACTTGTTCTGTGGTTTTGGGCTTTGCTCTGAATGGGGCCAAAGGGAAGAGAATTGGTGAGCAAGGTGCCCATGAAACCAAGAGGGATAGTGTTCAGGGCAGATTGCTTGGGAAAGTGAATCTTAACCTATCATTCTAGACTATATTTGATAGAAAAATAGTGGGAAAATGATCTGGCTACTCCCTGCTAACTGGGGACCTCATGGGCCAAGAGTCTGGAGATTAGGGAGAGGAGTTGTCATTGTTGAAGTGGTCTCTTTGGAATAAGGCATGACAGGAACATTTGGTTAAAACTTCGGAGTTATTAATCTGGTGACAGTATTGTGGATGAGAGAAATGAAGGAGGGGGTTATCGTGAACATAACAGTAAGTCTTACAAGGGAGCCTAGAAGGGGAGTGAGCCAAGGGAAGATGGAGTTTTAAATACCAAGGTGCCACATAGAAACAGCTGGGTGTCCATTTTGTGTTGCTTGTCTGGAAATGTGTTGAATGGATTGAATTAGGTATAAGGGAGGCCAGCGAAGTTTCCCGGGAAACATGTGTGGTTGTATTGTAAAAGGGGGATATCAATGGCTAAACGCCTTTGAGAAGAGGACAGATGTGTGTGTGTGTGTGTGTGTGTGTGTGTGTGTTTTGTTGGGTATGGGCAGGATGGTTGTGACATCAAGCCTTTGGGATAGACCTGTACAGCAAACACATGGTAAGGGTGGTGGTCTGGTTTAGGATAGTTCTTGGGGGTGAGGTGGGTTGACAGGAAAATGGTTTATATGCTCATGTAGAAGTTAGTGCCAGATGCCTTAGTTAGGACAAGAAGACTGAGGAGGCAGTGAATGATGGGCTTGAGTCCCCTCTTATTTAGAGGAACTATTTGGTATGCTCTGAGTCACCCTAGTGTAGGAATAGCATGTGTGGTGCGAGTGGGGCTGGAAGTGTCTCAGAGTATGTGGTAGACAAGGAAATGGGGAAGGAGGAGCTGGCTATGCCTCGAGGTTAGGTTTCTAGGATGAGCGCTGTGGGAAGAGAGTGAGAGACATGGAGCATTTGGACGAGATCTCGCTTCATGAGAGATATGGATGAGATTGGGTTTCTAAGGAAATTATGAGTGAAGAACAGTATCTGGATTCAGCAGGGAATGGGCCTGTCTGAAGACATCATGTAGGCTGGCCATCAACACACACTATGGAGACTGGAGATCTATAACTTTAGACCTCAAGAAGAACACTGGATGTGCTGTCCATGTCAGGAAAAAAAAAAAAGTTTTATTACCTGACATATCTGACAAGACTTGAGTTTCTGACAAACATATATTGGTATCGGTCAAGTTTGAGTAGGGGCAAGCAAATTGAGAGGAGTATAAGGTATAGATACATGACAACAGAGGAGCACTGACAACTCATAAGTCCGGAACCAGCTGGCAAGGAGGCTGTAAAGTGAAGGGCAGGCAGCAGTGACTTAGGGTCTCTTTGTAGTGGCTGTAAAAAGAGACTGTATGCTGAGGTGGCTGAGAGGCAGGGAGAGGTGATGATAAGTGGCAAGCTTGACTTGTAAGGGCTGTTATCCTGCTGTCAACTGGGTAGCAGAGGGAGCAGTATACACTATTGAGGAGTAAAGCATTGTTTTAGTTATTGTTGTATGGAAACCTTAAAGAAAAAGAGACTGTGGTTGTAAACTGGCAGCAGCAATGACTATGAGGAATGTAGGACCTGTGGCCAAGGCAGAAATGAGAAAGTTGGGGGTAGAGGGAAAAATGAGAGAGTAAGATATTTCTCTAGACCCTGAAAGTTGAGAGGTGAGAATGTGAAGCAGTGGCTGTGGCTGAGACTCCAGTGGTGGCCAGCTGCAGCCAGTGTTGGAGCTGTGGAGAATGTGATCTGAGAGAGAGAGAGAGAGAGAGAGAGAGAGAGAGAGAGAGAGAGAGACTAGGTAAGTTGAGGGGAAAGAAGAGAGGGGCATATCCTTACAGCAAATTAAGGCTTTTGAGGAATTTGCGATCCCTTGCTGCTATAATAGGAGTTTTAAGGGGTTAAAAGTTTTATTCTGGTGATTGGCTGCTCTTATGCAGTTTACACTGCGGCAAAGCCAACTGGCAGCAGAAGGTTAACTGTTTTGACAATCCCAATGGAATGTCTTTTGGGTGTTAGGAATATTTTCCGTGGTGACAGAATTTGAACTGAGGTGGGTTTCAAGGTGAGGTGGTGGGGGGGCTCTCAGTAAGCCAATAACAGCCAATAAAATACAAAATGTAATAATAACAATAAAAAACTACCGACAAAGTCCAGGACCTGATGGATTCACAGCTGAATTCTACAAGAAATTTACAGAAGATATAATCCCAATACTCCTCAAATACTTCAAGGAAATTGAAGGGGAAATAATCCTCCCAAAATCATTCCTGGAGGCAAATATTATACTGATACCAAAACCAGAGAAATATGCAACTAAAAATGAGACAAGCCAATCTCCTTGATGAATATAGACGCAAAAATCTTTAAAGAAAATCCTAGCAAATAAAATGCAACAAATCATTAAGAAGATTATACGCCATGATCAGGTAGAATTCATCCCAGGGATGCAAAGATGGTTCAACATACACAAATCTATAAACGTAATACACTATATCAATAGAGCCAAATCCAAAAACCACATGATCATCTCAGTTGATGCAGAAAAGGCTTTTCACAAAGCTCAACACTCGTTCATGTTCAAAGTCCTACAGCAAACTGGAAAAGATGGGCCCTACCTCAATCTGATAAAAGCCATCTATGACAATCCGACAGCTAACGTAACTCTAAATAGGGAAAAACTGAAGTCTTTTACTCTCAGATCTGGTACAAGACAAGGATGTTCTTTATCACCAATCCTATTCAATATAGTTTTGCAATCATTAGCTAGAGCCATTAGACCAGAGAGAGAGATAAAAGGGATATGAATAGGTAAAAAAAAGAAGTTAAACTATCATTATTTGCAGATGGCATGACACTTTACTTGGAAGACACCCCCCCAATAAAAAACTCCACCAAGAAGCTACTAGAATTAATACACAAATTCAGTAGCATAGCAGAATACAAAATCAATACCCAAAAATGAGTAGCATTCCTCTACACAGATAACAAATACACTGTGAGGGAAATTAAGATATCTTTTACAGTACCATCATGCAAAATGAAATATTTACGAATTAATCTAACTAAAGAAGTAAAAGATCTATTCAATGAAAATTACAGCACTCTGAAATAGAGGATTTCAGAAAATGGAAAGTATTCCCTACTCCTGGATAGGAAGAACCAACATTGTGAAGATGGCCATATTCCCAAAATTGTTTTACAGGTTTAATGCAATCCCTATCAAAATACCAAGAACATACCTCTCAGACCTACAGAAATCATTCCTAAAATTTATTTGAAACTAGAAAAAAACCTAGAATAGTAAAGACAATCCTTGACAATAATGACAAGGCAGGAGGCATTAAAATTCCTGACTTTAAATTATACTACAAAGTTACTGTAATAAAATCAGCAAGGTAGTGGCAAAAAGTAGGCCTGAGGGTCAGTGGAATAGATTAGAACATGCAGAAGCAACTACAAATACACAGAGTCACCTTATCTTTGACAAAGGGCCAAAGAGGCTCACTGGAAGAAACATAGCCTTTCTAACAAATGGAGCTGGAAAAACTGGCTCTCTACATGTTCAAAACTGAAATTTGGTCCAGATCTATCACCGTGCACTAAAATAAATTCAAAATGGATTAAAGATCTAAGCATTAAAACAGAAACATCAAATCTCCTGGAAGTGAAAGTAGGAGGAAATCTTGAAGACATTAGCATAGGCAAACAGTTCATGAACAAAAACCAAACTGCACACGTAATACATGAAAGAATCAACAAGTGGGACTTCCTCTTATTAATTTTTGCACATCAAAAGAAATTACCAATAGAGTTAAAATGCAGCCCACAAATTGTGAACAATTACAACTTAGAAGCACTCAGACAAAGGTTTTCTCTCTAGAATTTATAAAGAACTAAAAAACATTAAGGCCCCAAAATTTAAAGACCCAATCTAGGAATGGGCATCCAAGATGAGCACACTCTTCTCAGACGAAGTACTAGAAGCTAATACATGTATGAAAAAATGTTCCACATCACTAACCATTCATGAGATGCAAATTAAAACAACATTGAGATGCCATTTCACCCCAGAAAGAATGGATATCATAAATAAATCAACAAACAACAAATGTTGGAGAGGCTGTGGGGTGAAAGGAACCCTTCTCCTCTGCTGGTGGAATGCAGACTGGTGCAACCATTATTGAAATCAGTGTGGAGACTCTTTAAAAAGCTAGGACTAGAAATCCCATTCAATCCAGCTATCCCCATACTGAGTATTTTCCCTAAAAAAACTGAAAATATTATACCATAGTGACATATGTATAGCCATGTTTATAGCAAGAGAATTTATTATGGCCAAATCTTGGAGACAACCAAAATGCCCATCACCTGAGGAATTGATGAAAAAGATGTATTTTTATGCAATAGAGTATTACTCAACTATAGAAAAAATAAACTTGAAGCCTTTATATAAGTGGATGCAACTTGAAGACATACTCCTAGTGAAATAAACCAGACTCACATGTGTAAATATTGTGTAGTCTCCCTTGTGTAAGAACTCAAAAGAAGAAATAAAGATTGAAAGGTATAACATAGTTAAATGGAAAGCAAGAACTTAAAAATTAAACAATGGAGAGCTAGAAAGGAGAAAGTTAGGAAACTTAGCAGGGGCAAAACCATACATTTGTATATCCGAGATGGTTAAAGGGATGGTCCTAAGAATCTCCATCAGGTTCCTAAAACTAGTAGTTAATTGGTAGAATTCTCACACTGACTAACTATATATGTTGATATTGTGAACCAAGGAATACACTGAGGATAGCAATGTCTAATTCTAAAACCATGCTTGCAATGTCTATCATAGTGGTCTTCTAAATACATACTGCTTCTAATGTTATATCAGTTATTGCTATAATCTGTCAAGTACATTTTTGTTTTAAACAAAGTTAGTAAAAGAAAATGAGACAAGAAAAAATTTCCAAAAATAAAAGATGAGGGAGTTGGTTGTGTGGCTGGGTTGCTTTAGACTGCTGAGGTATCTCTCCAGCCCCAAACCCACATATCTTTTTATCCATTCCTGGATTTGGGTGTTTCCAAGATTTGGCCATAGTAAATTTTCTTGCTATAACCATGGGTGTGCATATGTCACAATGGTATCATATTTTCAGTTTATTTAGGGAAAATACACAGAAGGGGGTCAGCTGGATTGAATGGGATTTCCAGTCCTAGTTTTATGAAGAAAATTCACACTGATTTCATAGTGTTTGTATCCATCTACATTCCCACTAACAGTGGAGAAGTGATCTCTTTTTGCCACAACCTCTCCAGCATTTGTTATTGATTTCTTTATGATAGCCATTCTTTCTGGGGTGAGACGGTATCCCAGTTTTGTTTTAATTTGCATTTCTCCATTAGCCAGTGCTGTGAAACATTTTTTCAGGCATTTATTTGTCACTTGTATTTCTTCTCTGGAGAAGTATGTGTTCATCCCAAATGCCTTTTTTTCTATTGGGTATTCAAGTTCTGTGCACCTCATTTTTTTAGTTCTTTATGTATTCTAGATAGAAGACCTTTGCCTGAATGATTGTTGGGTAAGCTATTTTCCTAATTTGTGGGCTATCTTTTCACTCTATTGGTGATTTCATTCGACTTGCAGAAACTTCATAATAAGATGAGATCCCAGTTGCTGATTTTTTGCAGTATTTCCTGGGTATCTTTTTTGTTGTTGTTGTTGTTGTTTAACGTTATCTATTTATTTATTTATGGCTGGCTCAGCCTGACCTGGGGGGGGGGGCTGACGCAGCATGTGTTGTCAGGGATTGAACCATGGTCCTTACAGGTGCCTAAGCTTGTCTAAGCAGGTGCTTTAGATTGCTGAACTATCTCACTGGCCCCGAGTAGTTGGCATTTTGTCCATGAACTGTCTGCCTACCCCTATATCTCCCACCTACTTTCTCTTCCAGGAAATTTAGTGTTTCTGTTTTAACGTTTAGATCTTTAATACAGTTGACGTTAGTTTAGTGCATGGCAATACAACTGAATCTAATTTTAGTTTTTGGCATGTGGAGAGCAAGTTTTTCCACCACCATTTGTTAAACAGGCTGTCTTTCTTTCAGTGAACATGTTTGGCCCATTTTTCAAAAATAAGATGGCTGAGTGTGCTTATAGTTGCATTTGCATTTTTTCATCTGTTCCATTGATCCTTGGGTCTGCTTTTCTGCAAGTACCATGATGATTTTACAACAGCCACTTTTTTAGTATAATTTCAAGTTAGTGATTGTAAAGCTTCCTGCCTTGCCTTTGTTGCCCAGGATTGCCTGTGTTATTCTTGATCCTTGCTGGTTCCAAAAAGTTTTAGGAATGATTTTTCTAGTTCTGTGAGGTATGTTGGTAGTAATTTGGTAAGGACAACATTAGGTCTGTATAACAATTTTGGGAGTATGGTCATTTTCACCATGTTGGTTTCTCCTACCCAGGAGCAAGTAATATCTTCCCACTTTACGAAATATCTATTTTTCAGAGTATTATAATTTCCATTGCATAGATCTTTAACTTCCTTTGTTAGATTAATTCCTTAGTATTTAATTCTTCTGGATTCTATTATGAAAGTTATTATTTCTCTAATTTCTCTCATTGGTTTTGCTATCTGTCTAGAGGAATGCTATTGATTTCTGGTATTGACTTTGTATCCTGCTATGCCACTGAATTTGGTTGTTAATGCTAGGAGCTTCTGGAGTTTTTTGTTTGTTTGTTTCTTCTAGTAGAGTATCATTTCTTCTGCAAATACTGATATTCTAACTTCTTCTTTACTTATTCTTCTTCCTTAATGCTAGGAGCTTTGTGTATTTTTGTTCCTTCCAAGTAGAGTATCACTTCATCTGAATACTGATATTCTAACTTCTGCTTTACCAAATCTTCTTTTTATTTCTCTTTGGTCTAATGGCCCTAGTTACTGATTAAACAAATATATTGAATAGGAGGGATGATAGAGGACATTCTTTTTTTTTTTTTTTTGAGAATACCTGATTTGAAAATAAATACTTTCAATTTTTCCCCAATTTGGATTATGTTGCCTAATGATTTGTCAGAGATGGCTTTTTTCAGATTGAAGTATAAGACAAATATGTCAGTATTCTGTGGGACTTTGGTCATGAATGAGTGTTGGACTTGTTCATACCTTTTACTGGGCCTATTAAGATGATCATGTGGTTTTGGGCTTTAGCCCTCTTAACATAATGTACTACATTTACAGCTTTGCAAATGTTGAACAATTCTTACATCATTGACAGTTGAGATATGTAATCTCCCTGACGATTTGCTGTATTCTATTTGTGAGGACATTTTGAGGATTTTTGGATTTATGTTCATGAGGAAGATTGGCCTGTAATTCTCTTTATCAGTTGAATCATTTTCCAGTTTTGGCATCAGAGTTATACTTGCCTCCAGGAATGAGTTTTGAGAATTTCTCTCATTTCAATTCCTTTGAAGAGTCTGAAGTGTATTGGGATTATATCTCCTCTAAATTTCTTGTAGAATTCAGCTGTAAATCCACTGGGACCCAGGCTTTCTTTTGTTTTTGTTACATTTCTCATTTCATTGGCTGATATTAATTATTTAGTTTTTTTATATCTCTTGATTCAGTATTGGTAATTTGCACCTATCTAGGAATCTGCATACTTCCTTTCTGGTTTCCATCCATGAGAATAAAGATTTTGGAAATAGGTACTGATTATCTGAATTTCCTAATGGTCTGGATTGATTTCACCCTTTTCATTCCTTTTTGCTTGAATTTTAATTTTCTTTAATTTTTTAGGATGGCTAAGGGTATATCAATTTTTTTTCAAGGAACGAAATCTTCAACTCATCAATTCTTTGTTGTTTTGTTCATCTCCATTACACTTGTTTTTCTCTGATCTTTATAATTTCCTACTTTCTTTGGGATTTGGACTTGACTTGTTCTCCTTTATGTAGGAGCTTGAGGTTCTACATAAGTTTTTTTTTTTTTTTATTTGGGTTCATGCAATGTTCCTGATGTGAGAATGTACTGTTCTAAATTTCCCTCTTAAGACAGCTATCATTGTATCCCATAAGTACTGATTAAGTTATATCTATACTTTTGTTTGACTGTAAGTATTGTTTAATTTCTTCCTTAGTTTCATTTGTGACTCATTGGTTGTTTAGGCAGTGATTATTTAATTTCTAAGTGTTTAAGGAGCTTTTGCTCTTTCTTTTGTCAATAGTTTCCAGTTTCATTGCTATATGTTCAGACAACATGTATTGGATTGTTTCTTTTCCTTTGCATTTATTTAAACATGCTCTGTATACTAGTATATGTCCTACTTTGGAGAACATCCCATGAGCAGCTGAAAGAATATATTTTCAAATGTTGGGTGGAACACTCTATAAAGGTTGATAAAGTCCATTTATTTTCAATTTTGGTATAATTCTATTATTGTTGCTGATTTTGTCTAGTTGATCCATCCCTTTGTAACAACAGGGTATTAAACTCCATTACAATTTTGTCATTGATTTTGTCACTTTTCTGTCCATAAAAATATATTTTATGTTGTTGAGTGCTGCTACCTTGGCAACTTATATTTATAATTGTTATCTCTCCCTCTTTCAGCTTTCCTCAACAAGTATATAATGACCTTTATCTCTTATTATGATTGGCTTGAAGTTGACGCTGTCAGCAACCAAAATAGTTATCCTTGCTTTTTTCTGGGTCTCTGTCACACAGAATGTTTCCCATCCTTTGACTTTTAGTCTATGAATTTTGTCTTGCTTAAATGTGTTTCGTGTGTAGAAACAGTTGGATTTCTCGGTCTACTCTGCCATTCTGCTTCTTTTGATTGGCCTGTTACGTGAGTGGTTATAATTGATGTATATTGGCTTGTCTTTGTCACGTTATTTTCCCATTGCACATTCCATATTTTTCACTTGTCTAATTACTTGCTCTCGGGGCCCAGCGGGATGGCTCAGTGGTCTAAAGCGCCTGCTTGGGAAAGCTTAGGTGACTTCAGGGACCGAGGTTCGATTCTCGGCACCACATGCTGCGCCAGCCCTGCCCTCTAGGCGGGCTGAGCTGGCCATAAAAATGAGTGAATAAACAAAGGTTCTGAAACAATAAATAAATAAATAGATAAATAAATAGATAAATAAATAAATAAATAAAATTAAAAAAAATAATTACTTGCTCTGCTTGGTTGATCCTTTCTGTCATTCTTAAAGATGTGCACATTTCTGTCTCATTCTAAATATGTCAGGACTCGTCAGGTTGGCTTGGTGGTCATGAGTTCCTTCAGCTGTTGTGTTTAAAGCAAGTATCTTATCTCTCCATTACGTTTAATAGGTAGGTCGCAGAGCCGCTGCTCCCCTGGAGCGGTTTCTGGCAACTGTCTCCTGCGTGCAGGCGCCCACAGCGACGCGGGATTGTGGCTGACACTCTCCTCCTGGCACCCAGGCTCCTGAGGCCTGCATCCTGAATCTGGCTGAGTGGCGGGCGGTCCTGGGGCTGACCGGCCTCGCTGCCCCTCATGCTCCGCCTCCACGCCTCGCCCTCGCCCAGCTGCCCGTCCAGGTAACCGCTGGCGCCCGCCTCTGTGATGAAGCTCAAGCCCAACCAGAGGTGGACTACGACTGCGAGGGGTTCAGGAAGCAAGGGACGTGCCTGTGCTTCCGCAGAGAGCAAAAGGACGAGGTGTTGTGTGCGAAGAGCAGTCGGTGCCCAGGCCAGTGCATCCTGCCAGGAGGAAGAATGGCACCTGAGGAGGAGCCAGGCAGCTCGGCCGTGAGGGAAGCTTATAAGGAGGCAGGAGTCAGAGAAAAACTGGGCAGGCCCCTCGGCATATTTGACAACCAAGACTGAAAGCACAGAATGTATGTTTATGTTTTTACGGTCACTGAGATATTAGAAGATTGGGAAGATTCTATTAGCATAGGAAGGAAGGAAGAATGAGTGGCTCTAAGTAGAAGATGCGGTTAAAGTTCTCCAGTGTCACAGCCTGCACACGGAGAGTATCGGGAAAAGTTAAAGCTGAGCTGTTCCCCAACCAATGAGAACTCCACAGTCCCCTCCCTTCCAGATAATAATGCCTTGTTTGTGACCACTGCACAGAGCCCCAGGCTGCCCCAGTAGAGACAGGCAGAGGCCAGGACCTCCCCAGTGCACCATTGTCTCGGCCTAAGGAAGAGGCTTCCACACTGTCCTCAGCAAACATCTGAATGGTACTCGCAAACTGAATTTGCCATGCAGGGATTTCAAAAAATTTGCATGTTTTGCAGATGCTTTCAAATTTTTTTAGTCCAGCCTCGACCCGACCCGCTGCTAGCGAGGCCCGCGCTCAGGCTGGGTCAGGATCCTTGGCCCGCCTTCCCCTTCCCTGCTTCCCCTCCCCCCACCTGTTTTGAACCCCTCCAGCCCAAGCTCCAGGACCGAAACCATCAAACATCTCGTCTGGCAACTGATCTGGCCCACAAGCCTAACAGGACTACTCAATCCCAAAGCTCCACCTTCACCTACAGAACACACCCGCGGGGCTTCACAGCACCTAGCAGCCCGAGCTCCAATACAGAGTCAGGAACCTCTGTAGAGGAACCAGCGTGGAGTCTCCAGACCAAAGTCCCATAGACACAGCATAACGCCACCAAAGTGCACAGGTTGCTTCCATACAAAATGATAACAACAAGGAGCAGGAGGCAATCTCAGGAGCCGTGCCCACCCAAACCAAATACAGAAGACACTATCATGGAAGAAAATGAGAATTCTACAGATGAAACCTCTGAATTGGTAGCATCTGAGGCAAACACACAAGTGCAGAAACTTATAGAGCAACTGAGATCAGAGATAACATCTGAAGCAAAAAAAGAAATACATGAAGTGGAAAAATGGCTGGAGAAACGTATAGAGGACATCAGAGCAGAAATAATATCTAAAGTTAACAAAGACAAGTCTAAATCAATAGCATCCCAAGTAGGGGAACAACTACACAAAACTAGAAAGGAGAACAGAACAGAAATAATCTCTGAATTAGAGAGACAGAAAGGATAACCATAATGACAGACTTCAATACTATTAAAGAAGACATCGATAAAAAATTAGAGGAGAATAGAAAAATGATGAACTCCCTGACGGAGCAATATAGGAAAGACATAGATCGCATGAAACAGTTTCAAAGAGATATACAAGAAAATAAAATCTCGGTCACAACGTGGCAGAGCTGAACGAATGAAAATGAAGATAGAGTTTCTAACCTTGAAGACACAGTTGCAGCCAGTGAAAGAGTAAGAAAGGATCTTTTAAAAACAACCAGAATGCAGGAAAAAATACTTCAACATCTGCAAGACGATGCGAAAATGAACAACGTGAGATTAATGGGAATCAATGAGAAAGAAGGAGTCAATACAAATGATATCAAACGAATATGGGCAGAAGTAATAGCAGAAAACTTCCCAAACCTGAGAAAACAATCAGACATTCAGGTAACTGAAGCCTACAGAACCTCAAATAACATCAACCCAACTAAAAGCACGCCAAGACATATAATAGTCAAGATACCAGAAATCCAGCTGAAGAATAATATACTAAAAGCTGGTAGAGAAAAGAAACACATCACATTTAAAGGAAAACCCATCCGAATAACAGCAGATTTCTCTTCACAAACCATGAAAGCAAGAAGAGCATGGAGCTTCAAGTCCTCCACGAAAACAATTTTCAGCCCAGACTATTGTACCCGGCAAAACTCTCCTTCAAGTATGAGGGAGAAGTGAAATATTTCCATAACAAAGAACAGCTGAAGAATTTCATGACATCAAAACCAGTGCTACATAATATTCTAACAAATATTTTAGAAAGGGACCAAAATGACCCGAATTCAACAAATGAG
>PVJA010046275.1:0-15201 GCA_004027025.1 Myocastor coypus
TGGAACCTGGTTTGGCCGCTGTCGCCATTCTGGTACTTGGGTCTCTGTGGCCTTCTTCTCAAGGCAAAGCCTCTCTCCTTTGCAATTCTGGGGCTGCAAAGCACAGACAGCTGCCACCTCTTGTGATGCCCTCAGGCCATCTTTTCCATTCGCTGGTTCCTTCCCAGCAATGGAGATCCTCTCAGCTCCATCTTTGCAGCCCACAGCTCTCCTGGTGTTTCCCTTCTGGCCAAACTCACATTTTAAATCATCCTGCTTGGCTCTTTTCTCTTGACTTTCAACATAAATCTGGCTAAAAGCTGCCAATAACAACCACGCCACCGCCCCAATAGTTTGCTGTTTTGAAATGTCTCTTGAAAGATTAATCAGTCCGCCATGCTTAATCTCAGTCTTAGGCAAAGTCTCTGGGCACGAGCAAAATTCCGAAAGACTTTCAGCCAATCCATAGCACAAATCGTCTGGAGTCCAATGACCAATGCTGTCCTTTTTTTCAGCAGAAACCTCCTCAGCCTGATCTTTACAGGCAGGCCTTCTGTCAGTCTTCTGGTCTAAGCTCTGACCAAAATCGCCCAAGCTGAATAGCCGAAGCCATTCTACAGCTTTGTTTTCAGCCGACATCTCTGAACCTTTCCTATCTCTTCCCATAAGCCATTTCCAAAAGCTTATAATTCACATTGTCAGGTACAGTCACAGCAACGACCCCACTTCTCTGGTACCAAGTTCTGTCTTAGTTACTTTTTGCTCATTGTTGGGAAAATACCCAACACTCAAAATGAAGGAAGGAAAGGTTTATTTAGCTCACAGTTCGTAGAGGTTTCAGTCCATATTCGGCTGGCCCAAGGCTGAGTGGAGCAGGGCGGAGAGCATCCAGTTCATGGCGGCGGAACAGCAACAAAATGGTGGCAGAGGTAGCCAACCAACACGGCAGCAGAGCAGCAGCAATAGCTCGAGCTCAGTCTGTCTCTCTGTCTCTCTTTATATTACATTCAGGCTCTCCGCCTTAGCTCCCGCCCTAGGCTACACCCATAATCCCGGAAGTACTTCCACCCATAATCCCATCAGTACTAAAACCTATAATCCCAGGGATCATGGATCAAGTCTCAAACTCTAGCAGTCCCCGCCCAATGACTCCATGAGGCTTTGGGGGGACAACTAGACATAAGCCATAACACATGCCCATCACTCTTTATCTTTTCTTAGAACCCATCATTCCTCCTTTCCCTTCTTCCTAATATCATTTTCTCTTTCTTATTCATGACATGTTTTTATGTAATTTCCACGTATTCTACAGCATGTACAGTATTAGTCTTTATAGTCTGCCTTTTTACACTTTTCATGGTAATCTTTTGTCCCATTGATTTTCCTGAATAAAACAAACAAACAAAAAAAAACCTTTTTATTTCTTTTTTTTTGTGTAAATAATACTCCACTGTGTCAGTAGGTCAGGTTTTCTTCTAACCCTTCACCCCCTCAGTAGGACCCGGTCCAGCTCCCCGTCTCATCCACCAATCTTGTCCCTGTCCGCATGGGTGTGCGCAGACCCCTGAGCTGTCCGGCTCCTGTTCCTTCAGGTATGCACCAAGGCACGGCTGAGCTGGGTATGGATGCTCTACTTTTAGCTTTTCGGTTTTTGAGAAATCTTTCTACTTCCTACATTTTTAATAGTTGCAGTATTCATTCTCATCAGAAGTACAGAACCAATCCTTTTTGTTTATTGTTTTATTCTTTTAAAAATCTTTTTATTCCTGCACGTCTGGGGTATAGGTGACTGTAGTCTGCTTAGGAAAATACACGCATGTTTGCGTCTTGCCCACCTTTAGCCTGCTGACGCTCCCACACCCCCCCCTTCTCCCTTCTTCACCAGGTTCCCTTTCCATCCCTGGAGAGTCCAGCTCCACATTTCTTAACATGGCTCTTTTACTTCGTGTTTTATTTATATTTAGGGTCCCTTATGTTACAATGGCCATGAAACATTTAATCTTTTGTGTCTGACTTATTTCATTTAGCATTATGGTCTCAAGACATACCCATTTTCCCCCAATTAATTCAAATTTGTCTTTCTTTATGACTGAATGGTATTCCACTGTGTGCATGTGGCATTTTCTTTCTTTATTCACTTTTTGATAAACATAGGGCCCTCTTTCAAAATTTAGCTGTTGTAACCTGTGCTGCTATAAACTCGGGTGCGTGTGGATTGCTGTAGTGTCATGATCTTAGCTCTTTCAAAAAGATACACATCCAGGAGAGAGACAGCCGGAATTTCTACTTTTATGCTTTTGAGGAGTTCAGAGTGTTGATTTTCAAAGTGTCTGCAGTTGTTTACATTCCTATTGACAGTGCACACATGCTCCTTGTGCCCTACAAGCTCACCAGCGTTTGTTGCTTTTTGAGCCCTGGGGTGGCCATGCTAATCTGAGTGAGATGCAGTCTCAGTGTTCATTGGAATTTCTCTAATGGCCAGAGTGGCTGACCAAATTTTTGTATACATTTTGGCTATTCTTATTCTCCTTCTGAGAAGTACCTCTTCCATATACAATATTCCATTCACGGGACCCCTAATACAAGTAGGAGGAGCAATTTTCTCCAGATAAAATAAACCTTAAGCTAACTCTGCTCAGAACAGCTAAGAGAGTCACTATATATTAATGCAGGGAAAAAATTTAATAGGAATGACTATATATATATATATATATATATATATATATATATATATATATATATATATATAATACCAGTGCCTCTATCTTGATAAAACAAACCCTACATGATATAAAACATCAAATATACATGAAAACAATCATAGTTGTCTTAGTTACTCCTCTCTTGTTGCTGGGACAAATACCCGACACCCAAAATGAAGGAAGGAAAGGTTTATTCAGCTCACAGTTACTGGAGCTTTCAGTCCATATTCGGCTGGCCCAAGGCTGAGTGGCACATGGCAGAGAGCAGCAGTTCATGGTGGTGGAACAGCAACAGTGGCGACAGAGCCAATGGAAAAACCAAGGGAGCAGAGAGCAACAGCGCTAGTCTGTCTCTCTGTCTCTCTTTATAGTACATTCAGGCTCTCTGCCTCAGCCTATCCGCCTTAGGCTACACCCATAATCCCAAAAGTACTTAAAACACATAATCCCAGGGATCATGGATCAAGTCTCAAACTCTAGATCAGTACTAAACCACATAATCCCAGTGACTCATGAGTCAAGTCTCAATCTATAGAAGTCCCTGCCCAATGACTGCATGAGGCTTTGGGGGGGACAATTAGACATATACCATAACAATAGTGTTTACTTCAATAACTAACCTTCACAAATACACAAATCAACTCAACAAAAAGTTAATCAGGAACTATGAAGGATGGATGTTACCTTAGAAGACATGGATTTAGTACACATCTACAGAGCGTTCTATCTACTACCACAAATACAAATACACATTGGATTCAGTTGTACATGGAGTTTTCTCCTAAAGAGACCACATCTAACTGGGAGTGGTGGCACACGTCTGTGATCCCAGCACTTGGGAGGCTGAGGCAGGAGGATCAGTGCAAGTTTGAGACCAGCCTGGGCCACAAAAGTGAGCTCAAGGCCAGCCTGAACTGCATAGCGAGACCCTGTCTCAAAAAGACAGAAAAAACAAAACAAAACAAAGAGACCACATCTCAATTCATACAGCATGCTCAGGTGCATGAAAACTAAGTACATTTTGCATGTACAGGGTCAGATTATTGTATAATGAAACTAGGCAGCCGTGAGAAAAGAGAGCACATTTAACAGACATCTGGATGTTAAATATACACCGGTGAATGCCTACTGGGCCATACAAGAAAGCCAGGAAGACAAGAAACAAGTCCTAGAGTCTAAGTATAATGTCAGTACCACACGAAATAATCTACAGGACAAAACAAAAGATGTCTTAACAGGACAGTTGATTTCTGTCAATGCTCACAGTAGGAAAACAGAGTGAACTCCAATAAATAAAAGCAACTTAATGATGATCTTCAAGGTACTAAAAGAAGGAAAAATAAGAACAGCTCAATCCCAACCCTAGTTTAAGGAGAGAAATCATGAAGATCCAACTGGAAATTAATGAGATTGAGACTAAATACTATGATAGATTATTTAAAAACACACCCTTAACTACATTTGCCAGAAAAGAACAGAAAGCACTCACATTCATATAATCACAAATGAAGAAGATTAAATCACTATAGCCAACACTGAAATTCAGAAGATCATTAGTAACACTAGAAAAAAAAAATGTACATTCTAACAAGCGATTCCTGAGGAAATGGATGGATCCCTAGACATAGATGAATTACCAAAACTGAGCCAGTGAGGCATAAAAAACTCTGAAAAGTCCAACAGGCCATTGAAATTAAAGCAGTAACAACAATAACAACAAAAATACCAACTAAGAAAAGCTCAGATGCCTATGAATTGAGAGCTGACCTCTACAGAGCATTTAGGGCCAACCTAGTGTCAATGTTCCTCAAACTGCTGAAATCGCAAGGGAAGGGGCACTGCAGCAGTCACGCTTGGAAGTTCGTTTACCTCAATTCCAAAACCAGATGTGAACTCAACTAAAAAAGATAATTATGTAGTACTCTTTTTAATAAAGATAAACACAACAATCTTTGAAAGATATTCTCCAGACTGCTGACTACTTTCACTCGTCTTTGTTCCCCAGCCCAGTGACAAAATCCTCCTCATTTGAGAAATAACAACCATCACCCTTCAGAGCCCCTATTTATAGAAACTAGTGCCAGAGCCCTGGTGACATGACACTTGCTTTCATTTGTGTGTCTTAGCTCCACCTATAAACCTCATACCCAAGAGAAAACAAGCAGAACAATCCTGTCTGCTTCTTTCCTTTATGAGAACAAAAGTCCCCAAGAAGAACTCCAGCCAACCTATTTGTATGCTATGGAGCAGGACTTCACCTCAGTCTGGAACAAAAATGTCAATGCAAGCTGTGGGATGAACAGCTGAAGGACCACCCTGTGTACTGACAGAGTCTACAAGGCTAACTCCTCCCTGTGTTGTCCTCTGAGCCCTCCCTGTACACCATAAAGCTCCTCCAGCACATGGCTTGGGCCTGGGCTGATTTGCATCTAGGGTAACACTCCATGTTCAAGGGTTAAGAGAGGCCTGAGAGGAAGCTGCCCAAGCTAGGCCTCAAGAGGCAGCTCCAGGGCCCCTCACTGGGCCTGGATTCCCTTATCCTTGTCTCCTTGTTCACTACTGTTATGGTTTATGTCTAGCTGTCCCCCCGAAGCCTCATGCAGTCATGGGTAGGGACTTCTATAGATTGGGACTTGACTCATGAGTCACTGGGATCATGTGTTTCAGTACTGATCTAGAGTTTAAGACTTGATTCATGATCCCTGGGATTATGTGTTTTAAGTACTTCTGGGATTATGAGTGTAGCCTAAGGTGGATAGGCTGAGGCAGAGATCCTAAATGTAATATAAAGAGAGACAGAGAGAACTCAAGCTGTTGCTTTCTGCTCTTTAATTGTCTCTGTCGCAATTGTTGCTGTTCAGCCGCCATGAACTGGATGCGCTCTGCCCTGTTCCACTCAGCCTTGGGCCAGCCAAATATGGCCTGAAACCTCCAGTAACTGTGAGCTAAATAAACCTTTCCTTCCTTCATTTTGAGTGTCAGGTATTTGTCCCAGCAACGAGTAAAAAGTAACTAAGACAATTACAAAGGTGTTGTCCCAGGGCCCCCACTACCTGCACAGCTCAGGCATCTGGGACCAGCTCATTCCTGACTCAGCCCAGGTGGGTGCTGCCTGCGTGCACAGGATGTTCGATAACCTGCTGCCAGATGGGGCTACAGGACAGAGGTTCCCACACTGTGCTCTCTGGCTTTCATGAGCTTGGGAGAGAGGAGCTGCAGCTGCAAGAAGAGAAAGGCAGATTAGCTCATGTGCTCCAGTGCTCTGTCCTCCAGAGATCCCTCTGATCAAAGACATAGGGACCAGAGATGAAAGTGATCAATAATGTAGAGGGTGCCTAAGAGAGTCACCTGGAGAGGAACTGTCTCTCAAGCTCTCAAGGAAAGCAACTTGGTCAAGCAATGGCGGTGACTGATCTAGATAGGTGACACTGACAAAAGAGATAAGAGGTACTGAACTTCATTACAGGTTGAATCCTAAGGAGATTTAATTGACTAGGATTGATTCCGTGCAGTTAAATTTTATTCATACATGTCTTGCCTCGACTTGCTATTAACCATCCAGCAGAAAAGTGTAACCATGAGAAGCAAAAACTAATGTGATAATATGCTAGATGTGAAATGTTCAGGTCACTAACAACTTAAGACTAGTGCCAGCTGTGCTTGTAACTCTCGAAGCGGTTCTTAACCTGTGAGTTGTGACCCTGGTGGGGGTCGAATGACCAAAACACAGGGGTCGCCTAAAGCTATCAGAAAATCACAACTGTAGCAAAATTACAGTTTTGAAGTAAGTGGCAAAATTATTTTTTGGTTTGGGGTCACCGCAACATGAGGAACTGTATTGTGGGGTCACGGCATTAGAAAGGTTGAGAACCACCACTCTACTGTAAGCTACTATTGGACTATATACATGAAAATGCGATATTCAGGTAGCAAAAATGTTTAGACTGGCATCGTCAATGCAAAGTTCTTCTACCTAGTTCTCAAAACACAGCTTCTCCAACTGCAACAGGCCACACATCGTTCACATATCAAAACAATAAAGGGAGAGATCTTGGGAGCAGCTGAAGCTGGAAATTGGTCATATGTGTGAGCACAGGTCAAAGCCACAGGGCCTAAAACAGTCAAGCTAACTCAGTCTTGAAAAAAAAAGCATCCTCCCTGATCAGTGTCACCTAGTATTCACTAGGCAACCTTGTACCATGTGGTGCTAATGTTCGGAAGATATCAATGAAGGCCCCTACTGGTGTTCTCGGAGTCTTTTGCCAATCAGGCAAGGGCTGGAACCTGAGCTCAGCTACTGTCTCTTGTCTTTCTCTTCTAAGCCCTCTTGCCATTTTCTCCTGCAACAACCAAGAGACCAATGCATCCCTATAGTGAGGTAAGTCACTGCTGAGCCACAGAGACGGAGCATGCTGAGCTCCCGTGGACTACGGGGTTTCTCTCAGCGGAAGGGCCTGTGCTGGCTGGGACTGTGCAGCAGCTGGCTCCATAAAGACAGCTGTGATTATATTTTTACATTTACTTGTGCTTAAAACAGTCAAGCTAACTCAGCCTTCAAAAAAAGCATCTTTGGGGGCTAGGGAGATAGCTCCGTGGCACAAGTGCCTCCCTGGCAAGTACAAGGTCGTGAGTCTGGACGATCCTGAGAATAGAGCATCTATTCTCATTTCATGAGAACAGAGCATCAGTTTCCAATGGGTGATATTTATGCACTGGATCCACAAGTTCTAAGTGATAATTCAAGGTCATTTGTAAAGTGGAAGTTCATGAAATGACTGTGCCTGGTGCTTCTAGTCTGGATGATCCCATCCTTGAGGACTCTGAACAGTTATTGTCCAAATTGTGTAGGAAGCAGTTATTGTCTACGAATCTGTCCAAGCAACAGAAAGAGTTATTACCTGCATACCCTCTGAAGATGGTTAAAAAGCCAGAGACAGGAGCGGCCACCTTTGAGGACCCAAATATTTAGTGTAAAAAGTAAGACAATCTACATCTGAGCAGCAGGGTTTTTTTTTTTTTTCTGAGGAGCTGATTCTGTTCACGTCTAGAATGGAACTCAGGGCACTGTCGTGCCAGGCAGGTGCTTGTGCCGCTGAGCAGTGCCCCCAGCCTGAGCAACAGATCCTCAAACTACACTGGACCAGTCACCCCTGCCTCCAACAATAAGCTTTCAGTGACCACCAGGGGGCAGTAGATAATCACAGGTAAAGCTGCTAGGGATGGTGTGGGCCTGAGCTTCACAGAGAAATTCCACGCTCAAGGGTAAGTTGATTATGCCCTGAGATATGGAGAAAAACATTTCACTGTTTTACAACACTGTCCCTGACACATAAAAATCCTTCCATCTCTTCACACCTCTCAGATTAGCCTCTGGTACAATTTGCTTATTTGTCTGGTCCACCTGCCAGCCACCACGACGTCCTCTCACTCCAGCTCAAACTCATCAACTAAATTCCGCACTCTGGTCACTTCCCCTAAGAAGGATTGATTTTATAAGTGAGAATGTTGGTGACTTGAAGCTGAGACCCTCAGAGAAGTTGTAATTTTTAACAGTACTGACAACCACACTGATGTGTACATACATCCCAGGGTGCGCGTGGCTCTCCAATGTGGCCTCTGTAGAATGAGTTACCCAGACACAGGTCCAAGCGCGTCATTTCCCCTTGGACCACCATGTGCCCTAAAGCTCTGCAGCTGTCACACAAGACTGAGCAAAGGGTACAGAGCCTTCCTGGAGCACCAAGGTATGGGTGACATGGCATATGAGGAATTCACACAGGGACAGAGTGTGACAACAGCTGATCATCTGATCACTAAAATTTTCATGTAATTTAGCCAGGGAGGAATTTTATTCCCTCTATGATGCAGAGGGCTGTGCACCGAGACAGGACCCCATCATTGGCTCAGTCTCCTGCTGCCATCTGTATAGTAGATTCAGATGATACGACAGGCTCTTGGTGACCAGCTCTGCCAAGAAACAAAGCCTGACACCATGTGGCATGCAGCTGTTGCCTAAGCTGGAGGGCCAGCTGTTGGAAAGCACCACATGGACTGAGGCAGGTGCTCAAGGCTGCTCCTCCTCTGTGTCCCTGGGGTTTAGTCCTACTCTGAAGCCCACACAGCTCCCCCAGCAGCTGCCCTCAGCTTGAGCTGATTTGCATAACAAGCTCTGTAGCAAGGGGATAAGAAAGCCCTGAGGGAAACCAGAGGAACCCAGCCTCAGAAGGAGAGCTTCCCCTGGATGCCCTGCACCATGGCCTGGAGCTCCCTTCTCCTCGGCTGCCTTGCTTACTGCACAAGTACTGCACCAGCTCCCAGCTACCTCACAGCCCTGGGCTCTGGGACCGGCCTGGCTCTGACTCTGAGCTCAGCAAGGCCCTGTCACTGTGGGAGGGATGAGGGCTCCCTGGCTAAGATTCCGCAGTGTGCTCACTGAAGCTGCCCAGACAGAGGGCAGGTCTGCTTTTGGCTTTAAAGTCTCTGTCTTCTGCTGCTGACACTGACATGGAAATGAGGGCAGCCTGCTGGCCCAGAGGAGGGAGACCCAGGGTCCTGGAAGGTTCTTCCATCTGCCTCACTCACCTCTCTCATCTGTCTCCCTGCAGGCACTGTGGCCGCCTATGTGCTCACGCAGCCATCCTCCATGTCGGCGACTCTGGGACAGACAGTCAGGTTGACCTGTGGGGGAAACAGCATTGGTAGTAAAAGTGTGCACTGCTACCAGCAGAAGGCCAGCCAGGGCCCCATGCTGGTCATATATAATGATAACAGTCGACCCTCTGGGATTCCTGACCGATTCTCTGGTGCCAACTCGGGCAACACGGCCACGCTGACCATCACTGGTGCCCAGGCTGAGGACGAGGCTGACTATTTCTGTCAGGTGTGGGATAGTAGTGATGATGCCCACAGTGACACAGACCCATGGGGAAGTGAGACAAAAACACACTACCAGTGTGGCTCCCATAACCTGTCCCTTCTTTGGTCATTGCAACAAGCAAGAGCCTACCACAGGGAAGGGAGGTGTCTCATCCCAGCCCTGCTGTCACATCCCTGAGGGACAGGAGAAGGTTCCTGGACCTCTTCAGGCTCATTTGCCTGCAGTGTAACCTCAGCAGCTCGTGGTTACTGGGTAGAACTGGCAGCTCCTATCCCCACAGAAAGCCGCTTCATCTTCTAACACGAAGTCTCCATATTAAGGAGAATTCAATGTGGCAGGGTCTTAGCTGGGGCAGCAGGAATGTCAGTGGTGGTTCCAGGACTGGAGGACTGCACTGGAGCGCTTTAAAGATGTCTATATTAAGAAAGGAACCGATTGGAATGGGAGCATATTTGTGACAAAAGGTGGCGTAGATCCCTGGGGCCAGAGGTCTTGCTTGGGATCTTGAGTAGGAAATTGCGACTTGATAAGCTACCACTTTAGCCAGGTGAGAATTTTGTGCTCAGAGTGTTATAGGCA
Organism: Myocastor coypus; assembly: GCA_004027025.1. NCBI lineage: Eukaryota > Metazoa > Chordata > Mammalia > Rodentia > Myocastoridae > Myocastor > Myocastor coypus. Next base: position 10,138 of record PVJA010046275.1, read on the forward strand.
GCTGAGGTAGATAGAAATAGTATATAGGTAGTCCATCAGACAGGGTTAGGCCCTCAAAGCCTCCGGTATAGAAAACAAGATACCCTGCCACTGTGGGAGAGACAGGCATCCCAGCTCAGGGCCTCACTTCAAGACGAAATACATCCCTAGGGATAGCCATCAGGGCTTGATATTCTAAATCGGTTTCTATCACCTACCCGGAGGAAGCCAGGAAGAGTTCCTAACCCAAGCTCCTACTGGAAAAGCCTGAGTGCTACATCCATGCGCACTTGGCCATGTGACTCCCTTTCCTATCTGATGCCAGATTTAATTGATTTGACCTGAGCAATTGTGCCTGGAATCTTATTGGTAGACTATAGTTCCATTCCACCTCGTGTGGGAGTTTCCGTGCTTTCCAGTTTGGCTCACCTCACCCCATGGCTTTGCCGCGTAAAATTCTCTTTAAAAGAGCAGATCCCTTGATCACCGGCTCTCTCGAGGATGCAGTCATGTGCAAAGGCAGTCTGGGCGGGTATGTTGCAAGGACTGTCCACGAAGGGCAGGTTCCTCCTGGTCCCCTCATACCTTGACTATTATCTTTTGTCTTTCTTTATCCGCTGCCCTTCTCCCCATAGGTATCTGGGGGTCTGATCAGCCCCTTAGCACAGGATAATGAAAAAGAAAAGCAAGCGTGGCTCTTGAGTACGAGCAAGGACAGAAAGAAATCTTTCCAAAGGCACATTAGTAGTGACAGCAGTGTGTTGTACCGCCTACTTCATGAATGAGGAATATTATTTGCCATGATGGATGAGCTAGGGAAAGACTCATTCATCATTTTTCTTGTGTACAACATCATGAATGTTGTAGTGTGGCAAGCGACGTAGTGTCAGCCGCAGCTCCTCCCTTCTGCCATCATGGCATGAATGCAGCCATCACCAGAAGGTAAGTGAAAAGGTGTCGGTAGCTTCCGTAAAACTATGCCTACAAAGCCAGGCGGCAGCCAGGTGGTGGCTGACCCTCAGGTGGACCGCTGTCATGTAGGTGCGGGAATCTTCCTCTGAGCTCTCTTCCGTTTTCAGTGGCTTGGGCTAAAGAATTCTCTCAAGTCTATAAGCTGGAGAAGAGATTGATGAAGATGTGGGGCCGCTTCCGTTGTGCAGGTGCACCTACGCATACACCGTGTGTGTGTGTGTGTGTGTGTGTGTGTGTGTGTGTGTGTGTGTGTGATATGAGGATCAAACCCAGGCCCTCCCACATGGCAAGCAAGTGGTTTTGCACTGTGGTAAGCCTGGGCATCAGGGCGACTCTAACCTCTAACCATGTTAGAGTTTCTGTGAGGAAGGCTGATGACCCATAATTGGGACCTGTAGCAAAGCATGTCACTTTCTTACAACAACACCCTTGACACTGGTGTACAGATTTCTTTCATGCCATGTCTCTCAAGCCAGACCTTGGACTTGGTGCATATTTCTCTGATACAGGTTCAAGTTTTTGCACTCCCAGCAGCCCCCTCCATTGCTGCTAAAGCCCTGCCACTGTTCACAAACGCTGTCCTTCTATGTGCCACTCATGGTCCCAGCTCCTCCCTCTTTGCTCTGACAGCCCCTGGCCTGCCAGACACAGCTGCTCCCCGTGGAGGCTCCTCGACTGCCCCCCTGTACCTGGTCTCCGCTCAGCTCCTCTCTCTCCGGGAGCCACTGCCCACCACTGCCTGCCCAGCTGTGCAATAGCAGGCGCTGCGCTTTCTTGATTGGCCTTTTCTTCACTTCAGATCTTGTGTACTTGATACCTTCCTCCCTACCATGAAGACGGCTATATCAGAACAACACTCACTTGTGAGGCTGTGGAGCTTGCAGTCAGCTCCCGTTCTCTTGTGGAGCCAACATTTCCTAGCGCGTCTGAACTACGCCTTGCCCTTATAAACACTGGGGAGGCTGAAGCATGTCATCTATGCTCTACCCCAAGAACCCACAATGAAGGGTAGAAACATATAGCACCCAGTGGCTATTAAAATACTCCATGTGCACTCTCTCTGATGTAGGAATTTTATTCTGGCTCTGCCACTGAGAAAATCTGTAGTCTTTTGTCTGACTATACCTGCACAAGGCACCTCTGGTTACATTTAGTCACTCAGTGGTGCCTGAAGTTCCCTTCCACAGCTGTACCTAACATGTGAACTCTACCACCAAACCTCTATGGATAGGAAACCCTTGGAGTCCTGAACAGAGCTATCTACTACCTTTCTGGGGTAGAGTGGAAAGGAAGAAAAAGCCTGTGATCCAGGAAAGTTTCTGAGACGCAGTGGTGCAACCATCAGGTGGGGACAGAGATGGCAACTGGGTGGGATTTAGTTCACTGAAGAAGTTCAGACCCAGTCAGGAGCTCTGTGGGCTAGCTACTGAGGGAGCTCTTGCTTTTTTGTCCCTTGGGGCTGAGCCCTATTCTGTACACTGCAAAGTCCCTCCAGCACCTGTCTTGGGCCTGGGCTGATTTGCATAATGGGCAGCTCTCTATAAGAACAGGATGAACAAAGCCCAGAAGGCTACCGGCCCCATCCAGATGGCAGGACGCAGTACTGAGGGGCCCTCTACCGTGGGCTGGACTCTCCTGCTCCTCAGCCTGCTCACTCACTGCGCAGGTGCTGCCCCAGGCCCTCCACCCCTCCTCTCAGCCTCGAGTCTGGAGCCAGCTTTGCCCTGACTTCGCTCAGCATGGCCCTGCCCATGTAGGCAGAATGCTGAGGAGCCAGTTGCACGGTGGGAGTAGTGGATCAGAGATCCTCACACTGTGCTCATGAGTTTGTGTGAGCCTCAAGGGCTTCAGCTACCAGCAGAGGCGGGTGGGTTTGGCCTTGCATTCAAAGGCTCCATCCTTGAGCCAGCATCATCAGCCAATGGAACGAGACTGATACGAGGGGTCGCCCTGTGGGCCCAGAGCATCCTTGCAGCTCATCCAAGGATCTGGGATGGTGGTGTCCGAGAAGGGGCTTTTATCTCCATACTCACAGCTTGCTTTCTCTCTTTGCAGGATCTATGGCCTCCTACAAGCTAACCCAGCCATCCTCAGTGTCAGTGACTTGGGGGAAGACAGCCAGGATCGCTTGTCAGGGATACAGCATAAGAAGCTATACTGTGAACTGGTACCAGCTGAAGCCAGGCCAGGCCCCCGTACCGATTATCTATTACGATGACAGCAAAGCTTCAGGGATCCCTGATCGATTCTCGGGCTCCAACAAAGGGAACACAGCCACGCTGACCATCAGCAGGGCCCGGCTCGAGGACGAGGCTGACTACTATTGTCAGGTGTGGGACAGCAGTGATAAAGCTCACAGTAGCGCAGGCAGATGGGGAAGTGAGATAAAAACCTGCCACCAGCCTGCCTCCCATGGCTCCTGCCTGCCCTGGCTGTACCAACAGGAGAGAGCCCGCCGCACACAGTGGGACTTTCGTTCCCACACTGCCCTCATATTCCTGACTGGGCAGGGAAGGATCCTGGACTTCTCCAGGCTTAGCTAGATATTTTTTATGCATTTGAATTGCCATATCCGTAGATCTAGAAAAAAAAAATCCTATCAGTCCACACCCATGACTACAAGTATTATGAAAGAAGAATCCCCACGCTTGGGAGGCTGAAAACAAGAGGATCACTATGAGTCCAATTTGTGTAGTGACACTCTGTAGACCATACATTAAATACAAAAAGAAAAAGAAAAAAAAAAAAAAAAAAGGACAAAAGAAAGCTTCTCATGGCATCATCTAGCTGACTCATGAAAGATAGATCGTTGAAAATATTACTAAAGTTGGTGACCTGCCCATCAGTGGGTTAATGTAAAACTTATGTACAAGTAAGTGGCTGGAATTCAGTCACATCTAAGGCATAATAGAAACATACAAAGGGTATGGCAAAAGGTGTTGAAGTGAGCCTTGATTCATAAGACTCATTTTTGGTCATTTATTTCATGACCAAAGAAATCATCCAGGTGAGAACTGTGGGTTCCGTTTTTTGTAGACAACAGATTTTCAGAAGTGTCTTGAAGCAGAGCGATTTTGTTAGTGCTTACAGCTTCAACTTCCTGGGCTTGAGGGACGTAGGTCCAATGGCGAGGCTGACAAGCTCAGTTTTAAGTACCAATAGCAAATGCTTAGCACAGGGTGACAATAACCATGAGACAGGGAGGGGAGCGTGATTCTTCCCAGAGAGAAACATACACACACACACACACACACAAGCGTACAGGCGCGTGCACACACACACACCCCTCCAAGTGCAGGGCAGAGAGGAACTGGGTAAGCTGGATTCAACCTCCGTACAATAAAAATTATGTTGTTAGGATCCCTGGGATGGGGAGGGGGCAGCCCTCAGATGGAGGGAACCATGGCAACCTGGGATTCAGCCCTTGCCCCACCCCTTCCAGTTCTTTCCCAGCCGCACTCCCAGGTTCCTCCCCCTCTTTCCCTGCGCTTTCGCTGTCTCTCTCACCTCCACCAGTTCTGCTCCCCCGCCCCTGTCCCAAGCCCTACCCTGTCCAGAAGGGCATGTTGTTTTTCTACCTCTGTGCTCTTTTCAACTGATCCATCTCAATACCTCTGAGAGAACTAGGGAAACAGATATTTACCCAAAATGGAAAATTGTTACCAAGAAACACTTAAATCAAGTCTTGTAGTTTCAGCTGTTCTTTGTAATCTTAAAAAAAAAAAAAAAAAAAAAAAAAAAATCACTAATTCTAGAGACCATACATATGGGTAATTCATTATTAGTTATCCACTGTGTTTGCTGCACATAAATAACCCTTGTGCCTAGTAGATTATAGTAATAGTTGCTTCTGTTTCTTCCCAGGGGCATGAAGATCACTTTTCTTCAAAGTCCTAACCTTTCACTTGACCAGACAGAAATCTGATGGGAAACTGAAATAGAATAAAAACACACACACATGTTATAGAGTAATAGTATCACAAAGCTTTTCTGCTGGAGGGTTAGGAATGTAAGTTAACAGACCAAAAATTGGAGAAAAAGAAGGGCTATAAGGATAGCCAACATTTTGGCCCTAGCCCTTCAAGGTCAGTAAAGACCCAGGATATAAGAGAA
>PVJA010046276.1:0-15193 GCA_004027025.1 Myocastor coypus
ATGGGTGTAGTCTAGGGCGGGAGCTAAGGCGGAGAGCCTGAATATAATATAAAGAGAGACAGAGAGACAGACTAGAGCTCGAGCTGGTGCTGCTGCTCTGCTGCCCTGTTTGGTTGGCTGCCTCTGCCACCATTTTGTTGCTGTTCCGCCGCCATGAACTGGATGCTCTCCGCCCTGCTCCACTCAGCCTTGGGCCAGCTGAATATGGACTGAAACTTCCACAAACTGTGAGCTAAATAAACCTTTCCTTCCTTCATCTTGAGTGTTGGGTATTTGTCTCAGCAACGATTAAAAAGTAACTAAGACACTGAGAAAGGAGGATCACTGTGTGTCCGAGCTGTGTAGCAAGACTCTGTACTAAATAAATAAATTAAATAAGTAAATAAATAAAATGAGTTGTACACTTTACTTGGAATTGACTGGTATGTGAACTATATCTCCATAAAAGTGTTTAAAATAGATATACACACGGGAAAGAAGGAAATGAATGTAAAAGAGAGGAAAGGGTATTGAAAATGACCCAATAGTGTGCCTATTTCCCAACATGAAAAATTATTGTGTATTGTAGACATATACCAATTAAAAGTGCCCACTGAGACAACATAACCATTAGGCAGACTAAGTTTTTATTTTAAAATAAATTGACAATACCTTATGTTGAAAAATATGTAGAGCAATTGGAAGTGTTTCATCCAATTGGAAGGAATATGAAACACCACTTGGAAAAAAAAAATTGGAAACCCCTTTAAATTTAAACACAAACTTTCTGAAAGTAGCCACCCAAATGCTGGAGTTATGGACATGAGCCAGTGTGCTCAACTGATTTTGATTGATATGGTATTGATTATACTTATCATGTTAGGGAAAATTGCTATCTTAACAAAATTTAATGTTCTAATCCATGAAATAGGTGCTCTGTTTCTTTAGATCTTTATTTCTATGGCCGGCTCAGCCTGCCCTGGAAATACGTGCTCTGTTTCTTTAGATCTTTATTTCTATGGCCAGCTCAGCCTGCCCCGAGGGCAGGGCTGGCGCACCATATGGTGCCAGGGATCGAACTGCAGTCCCTGCAGCCACCTAACCTTTGCTAAGCAGGCGCTTTAGACCACAGAGCCATCCTGCCGGGCCCCAAGTTTCTTTAGATCTTTGTTAATTTTCTTCAACAAAATTTCAGAATTTTTGTGTAGGAGACTTGGATACCTCTAGTTAGATTTTTTTTTTTTTTTAAAACCTTTGTTTATTCACTCATTTTTATGGCCGGCTTAGCCCGCCCCGAGGGCAGGGCTGGCCCAGCATGTGGTGCCGGGGATCGAACCGCGGTCCCTGAAGCTGCCCAAGCTTCCCTGAAGCCGCCCAAGCTTTCCCAAGCAGGCGCTTTAGACCACTGAGCCATCCCGTCAGGCCCCATAGTTAGATATTTTTAAAGTATTCATTTGTAATTTTTTAGAGCTACTGTAAATAGAATTTTTAAAATTAAAATTTCTGGTATTCCATTATCTTGCATCCTGTGACCTTGTTAAATGTTTAATAAATGTAACCATTAGTGTTTAGAATCCCTGTGAAAACAATCATACCATCTGCTAATAGATCCAGCTGTATTTCTTCTTGATTTTTGACCTTTTTACCTATAAAGATTTTATTATCTTGCTGTAATGGCTAGGACTTATAGGGCAATGTTGAATAGAAGTATTCATTCTCTTATTCCTAATACTGAAGTATTTCCTTTTTCTATTTAAATGATGTATTATCAAAGTTAAAACCTTATTGGATGGCTAGTCTTTCTGTGTTGCATTGTCCTCAAACTCAGGATGAGGACCTGTATCATGTTCCCAAGTAGCTTGGATTAAAGGTGTGCACGACCATGCCATCCTGCCTGCTTCTGTTTGATAACCTCCCTGTGTCAAGAGTGTATCATAATAAAAGTCATAGAGAAGGGGTCTTCAGTAACAGAATGAAGAGTCTGAATCTGTCTTTAGCTAGATTGTCTTTGGAAATTTAATGAATAGATTAAGTGAGAAGGAGGAGCTAGAATTCAGCATGGGAAGTTCCAATGGAGTTTAGGCGTTTTATGCTAACCTATTAGGAGAACAAAGAGAAAAGAGAGGAGATAAGGTGGAGCAAATAAGATTTTGTCCCAAAGTGTACACTTCAAGTGTACTTGGAGTTAATAGGGTAGTGTTTTTGTGCCAAAACTCTTGTTATCATTATTTAGAATGTCATATGTGCTTTTGATCTATCCTGCCATAAGACAGATTGTTTTGTTTTAATACTGAGGTATAATTTATATGTAATAAAAATGTGTAACTTGGACTGTGGAGACAGTGGTGTAAGTGCTTGCCTAGGCAAGCATAAGGACCTGGATTGATCCCTGGTACTGGGTGCTGTGCTGGCCCTGCCCTGGGTGCACTGAGCCTGCCACCAAAACCAGGCATGGTGATGCACACCTGTAATCCCAGTGCTGTGGAGGCTGAAACAGAAGGATCATAATGAGCCCAAGCTGTGTGGTAATACCCTGTACTAAATGCGTAAAATTTAAAAATAAAGTATGACTCTTAACTAGTCATTTTGGTGATTTTTTTCACCTCTTTAATTCGACCTACCCATGTAACCATCATTTTTTAAAAAATTATTGATTGATTGATTGATTGCGGGACCGGGGTTCAAATTCAAGACCTTGCACTTGCCAGGCAGGCACTTGTGCCATCGAGCTATCTCCTCAGCACTGTAACCATCATTTTTTTTTTTAAAGAATTTTTTATTTTATTTTCTTGTTTCAGAACCTTTGTTTGTTTATTCACTCATTTTTATGGCCGGCTCAGCCTGCCCCAAGGGCAGGGCTGGCACAGCATGTGGTGCCAGGGATCAAACTGCGGTCCCTGAAGCCGCCCAAGCTTTCCCAGACAGGCGCTTTAGACCACTGAGCCATCCCGCTGTGTTCTTCTGTCCCTTTCTAGTCAATTTCACAAGTCTAGAGGCTGAACTTCTACTTTCTGGTTTCTGTCACCATATATTATTATTCCTGATGCTGGAGTATTTTTTGTGTTAGAATGTTTAGATGTGTTTCCATAAGATGATACTGGAAATGTTATTGAGAAAAACAGAATGTAAGGAAATAATTTTTATTTTCTGATCATACACTACTCATTTCTTAGAATCATTGGGCCAACCTCATTACTTTCAAATTAGGAGACACAAGTATTATAATAAAGTTTAGTCTCATTCACACTTTTATGTTCTGCATTTGTTTTATTTAAAATAAATTATATCTGGATGATCTGATCATTCCACTTCTGATATATATGCAAGGAAAATAGAATCAACATATTGTAACAATACCAGCCTTCCTGTGTTTATTTCTGTCTTATGCACAACAGACAGCATAGAGTCTCAACCTGTGTCCCTCAAGAGATGAATAGGTAAAGTATGTTGTATATGCCCAGTAGAAAACGACAGTCTTTAAAAAAGAAAGAAATCCTGTCATTTGTGTTAACTTATATAAACTGGGAGAGAATTATGCTGTGTGAAATAAGCCAAGCACAGGGAGGCAGTTACTGTTGTATGAGGTCATCTGTAAGTGGAGTCTACAAGATGAACTCAGGGAAGAAGAGAGCAGAATGTATTCCTCCAAGTATGGTGTAGGGGTGGAAGACTTGGGGTGTTAGTCAAAAGATACAGAAATTCAGTTAAGGAGAAGTAAAGTCAAGAGATCTGTTGTAGAAATGATGTCTTTAGTTAACATGCTACGTATTGCATTTTAAATTGGTGATCAACTTCTTACATCCAGCTGAATTAAACTAGCATGGTGCTGGGTGCAGGAGACCTGCCTGAGGGTTGTTACCACAGCATAAAGGCAGAACTGGAGAAGCTGCCAAAACACTGTTAGGGATGCTGTTTGGGGAAACTTTTGGAGCTGTTGGAAGCTGCTAGTTCTCTTGGGCAGTTCTGCTGGAGGACCTTGTCATTCTGGCTTTCCCAATGAACTTTGGAGGAGCTTTGGTCCTCATCTTAACTATTGCCCTGGCTCTGGTGGGGAAGATGGTGTACTGCTCAGCCTCATGGAAGAGCATTGGCTTTCCTGATGGGAATTTGCCTGTGGTACTTTTGTGGGAGCTCTGGTGCTTACCTTGAGCATTACTTCCTGGCTCCAGTTCAGATCCCTCAGCTAGCACAGATCCTTCATCCTGCTGATGTAGACTTCCTAACTTCTACCACTGACCTTTGGACCTTTCCAAGACAGATCCATGAAGTGGGCCTGCATGAGACTTTGTTGTGGATTCTAGGCCTCCAGTTGGACTGGTGGGAGGCATTGTTATGAGCCCCAGGGTTCTAGCTGAACTCATGCAGGATGTTAGGATCTAGGCCCTCAGCTGTAGTCTTCCGTATGTAGTATGTGGATAGATTTCCTTGTTGTGTGTCATTCTTAGGTGGCTCATTATAAAATAGTATTATAAAACGTGTCTTGTTCTATATTGTTCACTTTACAAAATCCCAAATCATGACATTCTTAGAGTTCTAAGGTAGGTTTTAAATACTTTCATAGGAAAAGTGTGTGAGGTAATGAATGTTATTAACTTTATTTAGTTATGCTATAATATATGTATATCAAAACATGTTGAATACTGTGAATACATATAATTTTTATTTCTTAATAAAAATACAGAAGAAAAAATAGGGTTTTCTTTCAGAGAATTGTACAGTCTTACCTTTTCAGCTTTTCATGTCACTATGAAATCACTTATCAAAACATGCTTTTAGATATTTTAATCATTGAAATTACTATTCCTTTTTGAGCCAGAGTATTACTATGTAGCCCAGGCTGGCTGTGAACTTGTAGTGATCCTCCTGCCTCAGCCTCCTGAGTGCTGGGATTGCAGTTGTGTGCCACCATGCCTCGCTGAAATTCTTTAATCTCCTGAGTTCTAAAATGTTTATTGTGTTACTATGTTATTCTGCTTTAAAGTGAGTTTATGTGGTTTATGGATGATAAATTTACCTTCAATGAATTCAGAGTAATGCTGCACCTGATATTTGGATTTCTCAGGTTTTGAAATGCTAACACAAACATGATCAAATATTCTTTCACACCATTTCTTAAAAGTCTGATTTTCTGTGCGTCTTTTTTGTTTGAGTGACCTTGATACTTAGACATTAAAGTTTCCTTTAATGATGTGATTTTTATTTTATTATTTTCATTCTTGTTTATTCAGCCCCTAGAGAAATAACAGAATCCAAGGGACAAGAAGAGGAACTTGAGAGCCTAGTTAAATATTTCAGTGTTGTTTGGAGTAAGGCTTCAAAGAAAAAACACAAGAAGTGGGAAGGAGATGCTGTTCTTATTGTGAAAGGAAGGTCATGTATATTAAAAGATTTGGAAGGCAAAGACATTGGGAAAGGTATTATAATCTAATCTGTTTATGATTTTCTTAAATATTAGTGTATATATATGGTTACACAATAGAAATATAATTGGACTTTATAAAGAGATAGCAAGATGGCCCTCAAACTAACAGCAAGTCTCCTGCCTCAGCTTCTAAATTAAAGTATGCACTATGTGTGACATAGTCTATCCTTCCTTCCTTTCTTTTCTTTTCTTTTTTTTTTTTGTTGGGACGGGGTTCAAACTCATGACCTTGCACTTGCCAGGCAGGCACTTGGGCCATGGAGCTATCTCCCCAGCTCCCCTTTCCTTATTTTCTTTCCTCTTCTTTTTTTGTCTTTTTGAGACAGGGTTTCACTGTAAGTTCAGGCTGGCCTTGAACTTAACTTTGTAGCCCAGGCTGGCCTTGAACTTGAGTCAGTCTTCCTGCCTTAGCTTTACAGTTTTTGGGATTACGAGTGTGTGCAATCATGTTAATAATAATAAATTTCTTCCATTCTCTAAATCATGGCTAGCTGTTATATTGTTTCTTCTGAATTTTTAGGATTTTTTTTTTTTCTTAAGATCATCAATTTCTGGGTGTGGTAGTACACTCCTGCAATTCCAGCACTTGGGAAACTGAGGCAGAAGGGTTGCTTCAAGAATTATAGCATGGGCGACATAGCAAGACCCTAGCTCAAAGCAACAACAACAAAGAGATGTATTTTCTGCCTATGGTTACATCAGACTACATGCAAAGCATACTTTTCTTTGTATTCAATCATGCAAAGATGGCTGTGGTATCACTAAATCATTTTGGGATGTCAGTTTAATCAATTTTTGCCTTTCTCACCTTAAAGGTATTGGATATAGATTGAAAGAACTTGAAAAGATTGAAGAGGGCCAAACACTGATGATTGGTGGAAAAGAAATAGAAATCATGGGTATTATCTCTTCAGAGGACTTCAGCAGTGGCAGATGTTTTCAGTTTGGAGGAGGAAGTCCTGCTGTCCCAAGTTCTCAGGCTGCCAGGAAGTGCTTCTCCAAGCCTTTCAGAAGTGTTTGTAAACCAAATTCAAAGGAAAATATACAGGATGATTTCCAGAAGTATAAGCCACGCCATGACCCATACACACCAAGTAAGGTGTTAAAAATAACTTGAATATTCTGTTCTTACTGTCAAAGATTTTTGTTATGTGAATTGAAGTTTAAATTTTGTTTAAGCAGGGGAAAGTGTATTATTCTTCAGATAGACAGGCTGATGTAAGGGATGATTAACATCAACAAGAGTTTGGGAATTGCTTAATGTGTAAATACATAACCTCAAGAAAAGAGTAATCAAAATATTACATTGTGCACTGAACAAAAACTAAGTAAGCTATAGATATATACATGTACTCAAATGTGATTTTAAATAAAATCTGACTTCTATTAGTAAGGAGAAAAATTAGTAAATTTATTAATCAAAATTAATATACTTAGCCAGGTGTAGTGGCACACGCCTGTAATCCCAGCACTCAGGAGGCTGAGGCGTGAGGATTGGTGAGAGTTCGAGACCAGCCTGGGCTACAAAACTGAGCTCAAGGCCAGCCTGAACTGTACAATGAGACCCTGTCTCAAAAAGACAAAAAAAAATTAATGTACTTTAGGTTTGAAGATTATATGCTTTGATGACATGTATTAGTATGTTACAGTCAGGAGTAGTAAGGTGTTATGTAAAACCTGAAAAGTTCAGTTTTTATTAAGTCACTTAATTTCAATCAGTTTCAGTTTAGATTAATTCAATTAGTTTGATTTTTTAAAATTCACAGTGCAAGTTGGGCATGGTAGTGCATGCCTATAATCCCATCACTTGGGAGGCTGAGGTAGGAGAACTGGTGTGAGTACGAGACCAGCCTGTGTACAAAAGTGAACTCAAGGCCAGCCTGAACTGCATAACGAGACCCTGTCTCAAAAAGAAAAAAAAAAAAAAAAATCACAATGCAGAATGAGGGGCTGGGGAGATAGCTCCAAGGCACAAGTGCCTGCTGGGCAAGTGCAAGGTCGTGAGTTCGAACCCTGGTCCCACAAAAAAAAAAAAATGCAGAATGAACTGTTTCTGTTCTTTCATTTGATTATTTTCCTTGCCAATTTTTTTCAATTTTATTTTATTTATTTTTGGAAGTGATTTTGCTTTTATTTCATTTGTACTTTTTTTTGGCGGGACCAGGATTCAAACTTATGACCTTGCATTTGTCAGGCAGGCGCTTGTGCCTTGGAGCTATCTCCCTAGGCCCTCTGCTTTAATTTCTATCACTCTAGCTCAATCATGAAATGTCACAATGATTCATTTCTGGGGTGGGACAGTGTGTGTGTGTGTGTGCCCACGTGTGTGCATGTGCACATGTTTAGGCACAGCTGATTGAGGAATGCAGGAGCACTGACTGCCCTGCCCGTGGGTAGGTGGTGTTGTATGAGGGAGACAGCTGGTACATGATGTCCTTGGCGGCTTCCAGCTTCCGCAGCTCGATCAGGACATTGCCTGTGGTGGCCAGTGAGTTGATGATCAGCTTGGCTGCCTTGGAGTTGCCCTCTGTGGGGGTGATGGCTGCCGTCTTCTGCTGCTTGGCCTTTTCCACCACGAATCTGGCCCTGTCAGCTTCCTGTTGAGCCACCTGTTTGGCTTCTATGGCTTCTGTGCACTCCTTCCCGAAGGTCAGATGCATCAAGGACATGTTGTACAGGATGAGGCCGAAGGTGGCAACTCACTCTGTGAGGTCGTCACTTACCTGCCTGGGGACAGGAGCTCTCTCTGGGTGATCAGTTCCCCAGTGTGGAAGCGAGCCACCACAGACTTGAGGATCTCAGTGGTGATGGACGGAAGCACAGGCTCGCTGTAATCCTCACTGATGCTGATGAAGATGTGGGGCAGCTGGCTAGTGACGGGCCAGAAGAGGATGCGCAGAGTGATGTTGACATTCTGCAAATCTTTGCTGCCAGTGATTACTGGAATATTACATGGTCAAGAGCAGGAGTCAAAGATAATTGGTCTCTGTGCCCACAGGTTGAGAAAGTGAGTGCCTTCCTCTACCACGGAGTCCTGTACTCCATAGAATTGGTCTAGGGTCTGTGGAGGTAGCTCCGTGGCACAAGTGCCTGCCTGGCAGGTGCAAGATTGTGAGTTCAAACTCCAGTCTTGCCAAAACACAAACAAACAAACACACACGGAATTGGTCAGAGGACTGCTCTGTGCCCAGAGTCCACATTGTATAAGGCAAGAGTTCACCATGCCTCCTGCCATGGTTAAGGTCAGGCTAAACTTGCTGATGGATTCAAACACTTTCACAGCTATTTCCTTCTGTGGCCTCACTCACACCTGCTTCTACTTTGATCGCTGTATCTTTTTTTCAGTTTTATTTTTATTTATTTATTTATTTATTGTCTTTTTGAGACAGGGTCTCACTATGCAGTTGAGGCTGGCCTTGAGCTCACTTTTGTAGCCCAGGCTGGTCTCGAACTTGCACCGATCCTCCTGCCTCAGCCTCCCGAGTGCTGGGATTACAGGCGTGCGCCACCACGCCCGGCTTTTTTTTCAGTTTTAAAGAGAGAGAAAAAAATAACAGTGAAACAGTTTAACAGCAGGTTAGTGGAGTTACTATAATTAATGAATTGTGTATTATTGTCTTTGTAGTAGTTATTCAGAGTACAAGATAAAGGCATGATCTCATATGTAAACACTATGAGCACAAACCTGTCTTTTTAATAAATTGAGAAACTAGCTAATATTTTTTTTTGGGGACCGGGGTTCGAACTCACAACCTTGCACTTGCCCAGCAGGCACTTGTGCCTCGGAGCTATCTCCCCAGCCCCCAAGCTAATATTTTTTGATTGCTTTTTGTGCATTGGACCTAGAAGTAAAACTGTTACAACAAGGCCTTATGTAGTGAGAATTGTGGATGAAATATGCTGTGGTAGATGTAAGGAGGAGGGGAAGAAGAGACTGTTTTCATAGTAGTAGTAACATAACAGTATATAAAATACCAGTGGAAGAAGAAGCCTGCTGTAAGTACAGCAACACAAGGTGGTAGCCACACTGGGCTTAGGAGTAAAAGTCACTCACAATTTCGGACTGATGGAGGAACTCAAAGAGGGCCAGGAAGGAATAGGAGGTGGCACCATTAGCTAGAGTTTAGGAGAGACATGTCACTTAAAAGATGGATGGGGATAATAATTGGGCCTCCAAGAACAATTTATGAAAACCAAACACAGAGCCTTAAAATAGAATGTGGACCAGAAGCATTCCTCTTTGTAAGATTTGTAACAAAAATTAATATGAGTGAAGCTAATAGTTCTAGTGGAGTGGTGGACAAAAGAGCCATATCTGTGCTAGCAAAACAGCAGAATTCATATAGCATCAAAGCTGTTCTGCAAGAGCTTTGGCGCTTACTGATGTCTAAGAAAATCTGAAACTTTCTCAGCCTTGTGAAGGACAGTGTTACAGCAATTAATCAAAACCCCTTGGATCTCCCCTCTATCCGCTACCCACATTTGATTTAAGCAGTGTTCGTTTTCTCCAGTAGTAAGTTTTCTAGTTATGTCTTATAGACCTCAAAGTAGTGGAAAGGAAGCTCCCATTCAAGGCAGTTTGTCTTCAGATACTGTAAATGATACTAATTTTTTGTCCATTTGAATGTATAAGTTGTGGCATAATAAACCATCCTTTCAGGTGTAACCACTGTCCAAATGGTTAAACTTCTGGGATCATGAAGGTATGTTTAAATTGATCCCCATCTCCGCTGATGGGACACGTCTAACTTCACCATGAGAAGACACATTGCACAATCGCCTTGCTGCTGATTTCCTGACCTCGGCACTGCCTAACCTCTCTCAGCCCAGCCTCTGCCCCCTGGAACCCTGGCCTGGGTAGTTGACTGAGTAGCTGTGAAGGCTTCAGGTTGCTGCCTATAGGACTACTATTGGGTGTGGGGGTCCTTTGTGTGCTTCCTCGCTTCTTTAAGTTCTAAGTGATGCTCCCCTCCAAGTCATTGGCCTTGCTCTCCTCCATTCCCACTGTTGGCCAAAGCATAGATTGTAACCCTCCTGCCCCCTCTGAAACTGACCTTCAGTGAGGAATTCAGGGCTTCCCCATCTCTTCCCACCTTGACTGAGGGGTGCTGCTTTTGCTTCCTCCTCCTCTTTGTCATACTGTCACTCCCAGCACTCTCCTGACCCCTTCCTTTCTATGGCCAGAAACCATCAGGTATGGTTGGAGTCTCTGACCTCTCTCCTTTAGCTTTGGAACCATAGACCTTCATTCTCCATCAGCCTGGGAAATGAAAAGCAGGCCCAGGGCTGCTGCCTGCTGCCACCATCTGCCAGTGTTCTAGCTCAGTGGTCATGAAGTGAACAGAGCAGGCATAGGATTGTGCAGACTTGCTGGCGCTCTGGACCTGTGGTGGGCACACATGGGGCGAGGCCACACAAGGACACTCCTCTAAGCACACGAGGTCTGTGGTCAAGTCTGGATTGTCGTCCCCCACATGCAGTCTGATAATTGGAACAGAAGAACTCGGCTGGTGTGGACTGTGGCTTTGGTGTTGCTGCTTCTCACGCTCAGTGGGGGTGAAGGAGCAACTCCATGTGCAGTAGATCCCTGGACTGGCACCTGCTGCATATTCCCACTTTATGTTCAGGACCACTAAATGCTGGAATGTGGATGAAATGAGATAAAGGCAATTCATGGTGAAAACAAGTGGCGGTTGCTTTTTTTTTCTGTTGCCATTGTCATGGAAGTGTAAGTCTTGACATCACTTAAATCAGTCCCTACACTCTGTATTTGAGGGAACAGGCTTGGTAAGAAAAGCTGGCTTAGGTAAATTCAGTAATTGGCGGTGTAATGGGCAAAACCCCACAATTAAAAGTTGCTATTCATTAATCCTAAAGTCTCAGTAGAAATATGGAGAGTTATAGCTTGTGCTTACATTTTTTTTTTCTTTTTTTACCCATTTATTTCATCTGCTCCACCAGCTCCTTCCCTCTTTTTTTGTTGCCTTCCTCTTACACAATAGAGGGCTGTGGGGAAAAGAAAAGAATATTGTGCTTATTTAATGACCTCAATCGGAGTTGTGGTTTTGCCACTGAACTAACTAGTTTTCTGACCTCTTTGGGTATTATTTCACTCATGTTTTGCTGCTTCATGTGGCTGTAATAACCATTTCAGAGATTTAAAGTGCTGTGTGTGTGTGTGTATATGTAAATAAATATACATATGAAAGCCTTTTGTATAAATGGTTGATTATTCTCATTTATTTTACTATACTATGGATAGAATTAGGCTGTATATGTAAAAGTAATCTGTTTCAGTACTAGGAATTAAAGCTGGGGCCTTTGCCTTGAGCTACCTTTCCACCTATTTTAATTTTTTTATTTTGAGATACAGCTTCAATTAGTGTCTAAATTGCCCAGGCTGGGCTCAACCTGTCCACCTGTCAGCCTCTCATGCTGGGCAGATTTGATTTTTTTTCCCCTTAAAGATAACCTTTTAAAAAGCTAGGAATAGTGGTCTAAGTCTGTGATCCTAGCACTCTGGGAGGCTGAGGCAGGAGGACTGAGTTTCAGTCCAGCCTGAGCAACTTGGTGAATTAGCAAGACCCTGTCTCAAAAACAAACATAACATAACATAACATAACATAACATAACATAACATAACATAACATAACATAATATAACAACAACAACAACAAAAAGAAACAGAACAGAAACAAAAAACAGGGGCTTAGGAACAACTCTGTGTTCAATATCCAGTAAATTCAGTAATCAAAGAAGACAAGTCATTTATAGATGATAGTTTTGTCATTATCCTATGGTCCTTCTTGGGTGAACAGTGTGTAAATTTCATCTGCATTACATTTTTAAAAATAGGGGAAGGGCTGGCCAAATAGTCAGGGCTGGCTAAATAGCTCAGTGGATTAAAGTACCTGTAAGCAGGCGCAGGGGTCAGGGGTTCGATCCCCAGCCCTGCCCAGGCCTACTGTGCTGGCCCTGCACCTCTGGGATGTGCTGAGATGGCATGTGAGCCTGGTTGTGGTGGCACTCATCTGTAATCCCAGCTCTTGGGAGGCTGTAAGCAGGTGGATCACTATGAGTCTGATCTAGTAGTGAGACCCTGAACACCCTATAGACCCTTCCCCTGCCCCTCCCCCCAAAATAGGAAAAATGAGGCTAGTTCCTGATTGGAACTCCTCAGGGAGTACACTCTTAGTTTGCTATCAAGATATATAGAGAAATCAAGGGTGAAATTTTGCATTTTTACTTTCTAATCTCCTAACTATTAGGACTTGATTTCAAAAGATTTCTTTTTCAGTTACCTAGAAACAGCAGAGGCTCCACAGAGAACCTGCCCTCTGGGTAATTGCTAGTGGTAAATAAGACCTGTGGTGGGCACACATGGGGCGAGGCCACACAAGGACACTCCTCTAAGCACACGAGGTCTGTGGTCAAGTCTGGATTGTCATCCCCCACACGCAGTCTGATAACTGGAACAGAAGAACTCGCGCTCCTGTGATCATGTATGTCCATGCTGATGAACATTTGTTTAGCCTACTGGAACATAGTTCTTTGTATCTGCCCTTCTTATATCTTTGTTCTCTGATTTCCTTCCTGTTTATTTTTTGGATCACACTGAGGTTTTAATCATTGTGTAGACATGTAAGTATAACCCCAAAATAATTTTGAAGGGGTTATCTTGCTTTATATTTATCAATTGAGACTTGCCTTGAGATACATTTGATTTTGCCTTTCTGGGTGATATTTTGGTAAATCTTTTAAATTGTGTTACAGTATGTCTAAAAAATTATTTTAGTATTTGATGCTCCTTATTTTGTGCTGTTTTGTGGAGTTTGACATTCATGAATGTAATAGCTAAGTAAATAATGATGGCTGAATTAATGGAAAATTTATTTTCTCCTAGTTCTTATTAATAGAAGCAATGATTATTCTGAGCGAGTAAAGGACTAAAAACTAAAAAAACCTTTTATGTTAAGTTTGAGAGTCTTTTAAAAAATGAGAAACTATAGGTATTGGCAAGTGTGTTTTGGCAAAATTTCAACCTGTGCTTCCCAAGCTAAAAGTGACTAATGATTTTTGAAGTACTTTTGGTCATATGAAGTTTGCAAAGTGCCTTGTAATTCTTTGTATGAAATCTTAGTAAGGCATGAGATTTCCTTTTGTTATTTTGTGCTCTTGTTAACATTAGTGTTACTAAACTTTGTATTTTTTTGGTCGTGATTGCAAATAGTTCTGTTTTAGGGACAGTGAAAACAATATAGTTACAGAGAAGATGAAATTATGCATGTAATCATATTTTTAATTTTTTTTTAAAGATTCTCTTGTTATGCCAAGACCAGATAAGAATCACCAGTGGATGTTCAATAAAAACTGTTTTCCTCTTGTGGATGTAGTGATAGATCCTCATGTTGTACATCACCTTCGACCACATCAAAAAGAAGGAATCATATTCCTTTATGAATGTGTAATGGGCATGAGGTAGGAAAACAATTTAATACATTTTGATTTAACCTGTCACATAGGAATAATTTTCCAAGAAGAGCCTGATAGGTTAAACTATGAATTTTAGTTAGGAGAAGATGTGATATAGGCTGCAGATATAGCCCAGTCATAGAGCAGTTGCCTTGTGTGTGCAGAGCTCTGGATTTGATTCCAAGGGTGGGGAAAAAAAAAAGGTGAGTGGTGCTTAGTGTTTGCATTTACTCCAAAAATAGTTTTAAATGTGTCCAGTATCCTGCTAGGAGGTAGGAGCAGGTAGGCATACATATAATAGTCAGAACCATGATCCTTACCCTTAAATAGGTTATGAGGTAGTTGACTAAAAGTACTACCAATTTAAATGTATAATAAGAGCTTGCCATTGTATGCTAAAGGATTATGGAAGGAAATTTTGCTTTAATTTTGCTTGTGAGAATTTTGGAAAAAAAGATTTTAAAACCTCTACTTTAAAAAAAAAAAAGAGAAAAAAAGAAAAGAGAAAGAAAGTTTTGGCCCTTTTTTGAATTTTCTAGGACTGGGTATGTAGCTCAGTGACACAAGTGCCTGCCTGGCAAGTGCAAGGTCCTGAGTTCAATTCCTGATTCCCCCCCAAAAAGTTTCCAATCAAGGAATAGTAGATAAAGGCCTCTATTAATATTTTGGAGTATTTCTTCTCAGTCCTTTTTGTTTTGTTATGTTTTTATATGGATAGGTGTTGAATTTAGATTTGTTGGAGACAGGCATAGTGGCGCATTACTCTGATTTCAGTTACTTGACAGGTTGAAGTAGGGGCATTGCAGGTTGGAGACCAGCTTGCACAATTTAGCTGAATTCTGTCTCCAAAAATGAATGAATGAATGAAAGAATGAATGAATGAACGAATAAATGAATGAATGAATAATGAGCTTAGGACATATTTCAGTACTCTCTGAGCCACATCCCCAGAATCACAAAAAGCCCAGCTATAACAAATCGCCTTTCCTTCAACTCAAAATACCCCTTTCATGGTTAGAGATCAAAGGACACCGTCTCCTGGGAACTTTTTAACTGAACTTACCTTCCCATCTGTCTTTCTTTTGGATCTTATCTCTTTTTTTTTTGTGGGACCAGGGTTCGAACTCACGACCTTGCACTTGCCCAGCAGGCACTTGTGCCTCGGAGCTATCTCCCCAGCCCCTTATCTCTTATTTTCAACCTCTAATCAAAGCTGAACTTTATAGTTCTTTTATGCTCCTTGTAAGGGTCGAGTCACCACAAGGGAGACCCCAAGAGTCGGTCTCTCATGCAAATTGCAAAGGGAAAGCTTTATTTATC
>PVJA010046277.1:0-15176 GCA_004027025.1 Myocastor coypus
GTGAGTCAGTGAGTGAGTCTTGAGTCAAGGTGGGCTTTGGACACCTAATTGTACAGGCCGGGGTCCTGGGACCCAGCGAGACCTGCATGGAAGTTGGACCTATGGCTGGCAGATGAACAGAAAACACAGCTCAAAGAGAAGACGCCTAAAAAAAGTGCATATCCAGGCCTACCTTATTTATTTTTGTTGAAAACACACAAATGTACATTTAAGAACAAGTAATTCTAAGAATACGCTCCAAAACTATTAAAGTTGGTTTGAAGAAAAATATTTTAAAATCTTGGTTGCATGAATCATGTTGTCTATGATTTTCAGTTTTGAATTCTCTAAACTGGAACAAGGGTTGGAAGACTTTGGTAGAAGGGTCTAAAGGCAGAATCCTTGTAGATAGTAATGGAAATGACCCGATGTTTTCCTCTAGTTTTATTCCTGACTTGTCCTACAGCAATTGTGATTGGGAAATTGTCTCACATCTTCCCAAAGCTATCAATTTAATGTACATTTTTTAAAAGTTAGTTTCTCAAAGTGCTTATATTTATTGGCATATGCAAATGGTATATATTGATTCAGGGGAAAAGCACTTTGTCTTTTTAATAGAGGCTCTTCGATTTTTGCATTCATAGAGAATGCTAAATTCTCACCTGAGAGCCAGGTGAACAGCAGTCCCAAGCTCCATACCCAGAGTTTCGACCCAGCCGACCAGGGTGGGTGGGACCTGAGATCTGGTGTTGCTGACAAGTTTTTGACAGATGGTTGCTGAGCCGCTTTCCTGACTGCATTTTCAGAGCCAGCACTTTCTAAACCTTGCCTCAGGAAGGAGAGCAGCACACGGGGTCTTCAGGCACAGGCATCCGCCACAGCCAGCCTTGAGCACAAGGCCAGGCAGGCACAACTTCAGGGGCCAGCCACCCTGACCAGCCAGCACGTTCTGGGCTTGAGCTCCAGATCACATTAGAAAGTGTTTATGAGTCAAGCATCATCTGAATAGCGGTCAGGGAAAGGGCTGCTTCTCTGTACGACTTGGTTTTCTTTTCCTAATGCTTGGGCCAACACTGGCTACTCTACTCTATGGAAGAGTAGAATCTTGTGCAAAGGGGAGTTTGGAGTGTGTGGCTTAGATGGGGGTCTTGAACATATGAGGAGCCAGTGTAATTATGGGGTCTCCTTAGGAAGGGCAGAAGCTGTTGGGCTCAAAGATTACATTGTTTGGTCTGAGAGGGAAGCTCAAGAGTGAAGTCCAGTCTGTGTCTCTGTCCTTGAGGAACAGTGGCCTGACTGCTAATCACTGCAGCACCATGAATGTGCTAGAATTTAGAAGCTAGGTTAAGCAGATCCTCCCTTGGGTGGGACACTGCCATGTGGGTGACAGAGACTGCACCGACTGACTGAGAGCAACACCCACAGCAAGGGTTGGGAAGCTTCTAAGATGGAGGGCCATAGGGGCTGGGGAGATAGCTCCGAGGCACAAGTGCCTGCTGGGCAAGTGCAAGGTCATGAGTTCGAACCCTGGTCCCCAAAAAAAAAAAAGATGGAGGGCCAGACCCAGCTGGAAGAGGCTGAAGGTGAGGGAGTGCCAACGGGGCCACAACATAGGCACATCCTGTGGCACACAGACTGAGGTGTGAGCCAGAGCACGTACTCCTTAATCTCAGTGTCCCCAACATAGCCATTCATTCATTTAACAACCCATTGATTCTTTTTTTAAAAAAATCTTTTTATTTATTTATTTGTACAGGGTCTCACTACACAGGCCAGTCTCATAGTGATCCTCCTGTCTCAGCCTCCCCAGCAGTAAGATTATAGGCATGTGTGCTACCACATACAGTTTTAGGGTTCAGGGGTCAGCACAACATGTGGTACCAGGAATAGAACCTGGGTCCTTGAGCTTGCCGAGCAGGACTTAGAGCACTCAGTGATCTCCTCAGCCTGACCCATTCATTCTTTTTTTTTTTAATGAGCAGAATAGTTTTATTGGAGGAAAGAAAGTTCCTGTCCAAGAGAGGGACAGGAGAGGGACCTGGAGTGGGTGGTTCCTAACCCATTCATCCTTGAAAGATGAGAAATTAACATTTAGAAGGCTGGCAGAGTGTGATGGTGCACACCTGTAATCCCAGCACTTGGGAGGCTGAGGCAGGAGGATCGGTGTGAGTTTAAGATCAGCCTGGGCTACAAAAGTGAACTCAAGGCCAGCCTCAATTGCAAAGCAAGACCCTGTTAAAAGAGAGAGGGGGGGAGAGAGAGAGAGAGAGTGAGAGAGAGAAGGAGGGAGAGAGAGGGAGGGAGGGAGGGAGAGAGACAGAAGGCTTTGGTGCTAGTTTGGTATTTATATTATGACTCAACCCAGCATCTGGCTAATGTCCCATGACATCAGACCCTGAGACAATGTCATCTTGTTCCTACATAATGATACATATTAGGAACTATTAAAAGTATTTAGAGCCGGGCGTGGTGGCGCATGCCTGTAATCCCAGCACTAGGGAGGCTGAGGCAGGAGGATCAGTGTGAGTTCGAGGCCAGCCTGGGCTACAAAGCTACAAAAGTGAGCTCAAGGCCAACCTGAACTACACAGCGAGACCCTGTCTCAAAAAGACTAAAAAAAAAAAAAAAAAAAAAAAAAAAAAAAAAAAGTATTTAGAGAAGAGAAGTGAAGCTACAAAGATAGTGTGCTAGACAGAAATTTAGTGAAGCCTACGAATAAAAGAACACAATTTAGGCAACTGGTCTTTAAAAATCTTTAGGTTTTTCCATTGCCTCTATTAATTTTTGTGTTAAATGTTCCCTTTTCCATTGTATAATTTTGCTTTTTTAAAAAAAAATCCTAACTGTGTATTAATTTGTCTTTGTTCGTACTGACAAATATTGGACATTGATACATTGTAGAGGGAAGCATTTTTTTATTATTTTATTTTATTTTTTAAATGTATTTGGTGCATGGTCTCACTATGCAGATCGGAGTTGTAGTGATTTTCCTGTGTCAGCCTCCCTAGAGCTGGACTTATAGGCATGAGCCACCATGCTTGGTCTCAGTGGTTCAGCATGCCAAGGGCTGGCATGGCATGTGGTGCTGGGAATTGAACCAGGTCGCTGCGCTTGCCTAAGCAGGTGCTTTAGACTGCTGAGCCATCCTGCCGGGCCCCAAGCATTTTTTAATAGAATAAAGTTAGTACATAATTCTCCCAGCTTAACACAACAAGCTTTCTTACTTCTAATTTCTGACTCTGCCTAAGGAAAGGATCTAATGCCTGTGAATAAGCAAATTTGGGTTCTACATTTCTCACCAGATTTGGTTTGTTCGTCTTCTTGTTTACAATGATGTTGTTGTAATTATAATGGCAGATTTCTCTTAGATGAGAAACCAAATGACAAATGATTTCACAAGCAAAATAAAAGGTGATGGAAACAGGGAGGTAGCCCTCTGCAGGAGGGAAGGAGATCTAGGAATGCAGGCGGAAGAGAGGGACCAGGAGGAGGGAGGACTAGGACGCAGCATGTGTGATGCAAGTGGTCCCAGCGCCAGCTTTCATCCTTCCCTTCCTCTTGCTTCACACCTCATCCGTAGGAAGCTTCCTCACCCCCCTGCCATGTCTGCCCAGTGATTTTGTTTCCTAGGGCTGTCCCAGCAAAGCACCACACACAACAGCAGTCTTACACAGCACAGGTGGTCAGGACTCTTAGATCAGGCTACTGCAGGCCCTAGTCACCCCTGGGACTTGAGCAGAGAACTCCTTTTTGGCCTCTTCCTTCCACCTGGTGGTGGCTGAGATTCTCTTCAGTGTTCTCATCTTACAGTGCTATTGTCATGGTCTCCCCGTATCTTCCACTTGATCTGGCATGAGAAGTGACAGATCAGCCTCTGTCATACGAAGGTGACTATCTCAGTGAAGACCCTATTTCCACCTGAGGCCACAGCTTCCAGCGCTTAGGACAATGCTGTGTGTTTTGGGAGACACGATTCCATGCCTCTCCTGCCTGCCTCCTGGGTTTAGCTTCCTTTCCACTGTCACTGGCCTTCCCTAGTCCATTTTCAACTCCTCTCTGCAGAAGCCTCCAAGAAGCCAGTCCACCGAGAATAAAAGCTGGAGTCCTTACTCTCACCCACAGGCCCCAGCCTTGTCCTGAGACCTCCCTGCTGGTCCTAAGCCCCCGGGCAGTGTTCTCGCCTCCTGGCTTTTGCACTTGCTGCTTCTTTTGCCTGGGATGCTCTCTAGATGTGCCGGCACCATGCTGCTTTTATCAAGGAGCTGTATAATGTAACCTAAAATCCGGCTTTGGTCTTGGTGCTTTTGCTAGATCTTCTGGGTGTCTTCTAGTTCCATATGAGTTTTAGGATTGTTTTCTCTAGTTCTGCGAGGAGGAATGCTGTTGGTCTTTTAAGTGGGATTATATTAAATCTCTGTATCAGTTGAAAAGTATGGCCATTTTGACAGTACTGGTTCTGCTTCTCCAGAAACAGCAGCTGTCTTTTCATTTTCTTTCTTTCTTTTTTTTTTTTTTTTTTTTTTTTTTTTTTTTTTTTTTTTTTTTTTTTTTTTTTTTTTGTGGTACCAGGGATTGAACTCAGGACATTGTTCTTGCCAGTCAGGCACATATACTACTGAGCTATCTCCCCAGCCCTGTGTTTTCATTTTCTGATATCCTTTTCCATCTCTCTCTCTCTCTCTTTTTTTTGTTTTTTCAGAGAACTATAGCTTTCATCGTAGAGATCTTTTATTTCTTTGGCTAGATTAGCTCCTAATATTTCATTTTTCTTGATGCTATTGTAAATGGTATTGGTTTCCTCATTTCTTTATTCATGGGTTCACTGTGGCTGTACAGGATTGCTATTATTTTTTGTCCATTGATTTTTGTACCTTACTTCTTTGCTGAATTTGGCTATGAATTTCAAGAAGTCTGTGGTGGAAAATTTGGGTCTTCCATGTAGAGAATCAAATCATCTGCAAATAATGGTGATTTGACATTTTCATTTCCTATAATTTCCTTTTATTTCTCCTTCTTACTTGATTGCGCTGGCAGATATTTCCAGGACTGCATGGAGCAGGAGCAGTGACAATGGCCATCTTTGTCTCGTCTGTGATTTTAGAGGGAAAACTTTCAGATTTTCCCCATTTAACATGATACTGACCTAAATGCCTAACTGAACTCTGAATGTGTTGTATTCTCTGCAGCTGTGGACTACTGTGCCTCAGGAGAGCACGGATGTGAACACGTGTGTGTGAATGCAGATGGCTCCTACTCGTGCAAGTGCCATGAAGGATTTGCTCTTAACCCAGATCAAAAGACATGCACAAGTAAGTTTCTCGTGTGCATACACACGTGCGCACTGCTGCCATGGGAACTGTGGCCATGGAAATCCCCCAGGTGTAGGTTATCGTAAGGCCATGTCCTTGTGGCCTGAGTCCTCCTCTAGCTTTTCTCTGTGTTCTAAGGCTGTAGCTCCTCCCTTTGCCCATCACTCGTCAAGGTGTCCAGTGATGGTATCTTTCAATGGAAGACACCAATGGACACCCCCTAAGCACGCCAATAACCAGACCATTGCCCTCAGCCTGGTGTGCCCCTCCGTGTTAGTAGAGCTTGAGGAACATGCCAGCAAAGCTCTGTGGCTTGTGGGTTCCAGCTCAGACTTCATAAAGAGCTAGGAAATCGCTGAGCCAGAAAGAACTGAATATAGTTTGTTCAGGACATGGTAGGGCTGGGTGGATGACCTTTTGCTGAGAATTGCTCAGCGTCTGCTGCAGCTGTTTAGCTCAGTATGACTTATGCTTCCTAAACGAGAACATGAAATCTACAAAGAAAAGATGATCCCTAAGTTTACAAAAGGATTCTAATGGAGTTCCTTAAATACAAAGTGTGTGGTAATAACTCAGGAGTCTTGAGGACATGATTTTCTGGCTGTATAGAGGGTCACTTGAGAGAAGCCTGCTCCAATGGTCAGAGTCCAGTGGTATGGTTTTTTTTTTTTTTTTTTTTTTTTTTTTTTAGACAGGGTCTCCCTTTGCAGTTCAGGCTGGCTTTGAACTCACTTTTGTAGCTGAGGCTGATCTCAAACTCATACCGATCCTCCTGCCTCAGCCTCCAGAGTGCTGGGATTACAGGCATGCACCATCATGCCCAGCTTTTTTTTTAACTTTATATATTTATGTCATGGCCTCCTCAGCCCATCCTAGAGGTGGGGCTGGCACAGCATGTGGTACTGGGGATCAAACCGTGGTCCCTGTGGTTGCCTAAGCTTGTCCAACCAGGTGCTTTAAACTGCTGAGCTGTCTTGCCAGTACCTCAGCGTTTTAAAAAAGACAAAGTGTAATAGGAGGATAAACTGAGAATTGAGCTTTGTGAATGGGAAGAGAAGAAGGTTTGAAAAAAAGAAATGGAGAGAAAAAGAGGAATTAAAATAACCACATACAGGGACTGGTGAGATGGTTCAGCAGTCTGAAGTGCTGGCTTAGGCAAGCTTAGGCAACCACAGGGACTACAGTTCAATCCTCGGCACCACATGCTGTGCCAGCCCCACCTCAGAGCAGGCTGAACTGGCCATAATAATATTTTCTTTTTTAATGAGCAGAATAGATTTATTTTATTTTTTATTTTTTTTGTGGGACCGGGGTTCAAACTCACGACCTTGCACTTGCCCAGCAAGCACTTGTGCCTCGGAGCTATCTCCCCAGCTCCCCAGAATAGATTTATTAAGAGAAAGATAGCTTCTGTATTGGAAGAGGGACAGAAGGGGACCGAAGCAGGTTGCCGCTGGCCATAATAATAATAATAAAAAAAAATTACATCACATACAGACACAAATTCCCTATGATGAGTGTGGGCATTATAGATATCTAAATTGTAAACTGATATTAGAATGAATAAACTTAAAATTTAAAAAGATAAGGCATTTCTGAAACATGTAGCAGGAATAGATAGGATTTTAACTTATAAAAAACCTCAAGTACCTTCCACATTTCTAAAATGCACTCATTGGGGCCCGGCGGGATGGCTCAGTGGTCTAAAGCGCCTGCTTGGGAAAGCTTGGGCAGCTTCAGGGACCGCGGTTCGATCCCCGGCACCACATGCTGCGCCAGCCCTGCCGTCAGGGCAGGCTGAGCCGGCCATAAAAAATGAGTGAATAAACAAATGTTCTGAAACAAGAAAAAATAAATAAATAAAATTTTAAAAATAAAATGCACTCATTGAAAAAGCAGATTTTACCTCCATATTATATTTTTTAAAGTACCCCCTAAACTTCTTAAGCATAAATATATCTCCTGTCCTTTAGTCCCTTAACATCTATAGTTTATTAACACCAAGGCTGGAGGCAGAGTGTGTATTATAGCAAGAAGGAGTATATTAAGTTAAAAACAGATGAACACACATCCTTCCATTAATCCATCCATCCGTCCATCCATCCACTTGTGCCCAGGCCTGGTGGTGCACATCTGTAACCTCACTTGGGCAGCTGAGGCAGGAGAATCGCTGCGAGGCCACTGCCAGCCTGGGCTACACCATGAGTGCAGGGTCAGCCTGAACTGCATAGAGAGACTCTCTCAATAAGCACAACTGAACAACAACAACAACATAGATTTTTGCAGCCACACCCATGGGCCAACGAGAATGAAGAAGCAGTCTTTCTTTTAGGCAGGAATACCTCAGCTGGGTCTTGAAGGTAGAGCTTTGGCTACCAGGCAAAAAAGGGTGAGATGGGGTCCCAGAGGAGGGAGGATGCACCAGGCTCTGAGCTGGGCACCGAGGACGTGGCTGGCATGCCGCTGTTCTCTTGCTTCTCTTGCTTTGAGAGTGGTGCATAGGCTCCTGGGCCACTTGTCCCGTCTCCCTCCCTCTGGACAATCTGATTTCATAAAGCATGGACCCTGGCACGGCAGGGTGGGGTTGCCGGACTGGTGAGTCAGGGGTTCAGTTCCCCACTCCTCTGCCTTGTGTCTGGGTGATTTTGGTAAGTTATTCTATGACTTAGGTTCCTTAGCTGGGACCAGAGATGCTCGTGGTATCTACTTGGTGACATTATCTTGAAGCCTAAGCAAGATATTCATAGAAACGGTCTTATAGGTTGCCTGTCATAAGATGGTGCTTACTGCCTTCCAAGAGTGTTAGTATCTTCTGAGCGTATACCACAGGGCCAGGATAAATTTAAAGGTGCACAAGTTCTCCACCAGGAGTCGGGGTAGCCCACATCGCAGCCACACGGAGCAGCTCAGTTGCCATGCCAGGTGCCTGCAGCCACCCTATCTCCTGTCCCCTGGATCCATGGGAACTCTCTGTGTCCCCAGACAGCACAGGCAGGGAGGAGGCCTGAATGCTGGAGTCCCAGCAGAAGTAGATTGTACTTCTGGGTGGGGCTGGGAGAGGAGGCTTGGCGAGGACTCAGGCAGGTAGATCCAGCTGGGAGGGCTCCCTTGTGAGCCTGAGTCCCTGCTTTGCTTCCTCTGGGCCCTGTTACACTGAGACCCAGAGGCCAGTGCCCCAGTGCATGGGCAGAGCAGAGAGCTGGAAATCTGGGCGACGCAGCAAGAGTGGCAGGGTGACCCAGGTGCTGGTGGGCTCCCCTCACCCCCAGCCACCACGATGGATGGGCAAGAGAAGGGAAACAGAAGTAAGACAAAAGGGGCTGGGGAGATAGCTCAGTGGCTTAAGCACCTGCCTCAAAAGCACAAAATCCTGAGTTCAATCCCTGGTACCAAAAAAAAAGTGTTTACTGGAGGCTGAGGCAGAGTAACAAGGTGGCCACCTGCTAGTGATGACAAGACAGCTAGGCTGCAGCTCCAGTGGTGCAGTGATGAGAGTTTTAAACATTTGTTCTACTTCTTACAAATTTCCCAAAAAAAAGATGCTCAGTTCCTTGCATTGCAGTCTTCATGGCTAACCAGAAGTATAATTGAAAGCTAATAAGTCCAGCTAGCAAGCGCATGGTTGATGTCTAAATAAGGTGCAATATGGCAAGTGTGATTAGTTTATCCTTAAGCCAAAATGTACATAATTTGGGGCCAGAGAGATAGCTCCATGACACAAGTGCCTGCCTGGCAAGTGCAAGGTTGTGAGTTTGAACCCCGGTCTCACAAAAATAAAACAAAACAAAAAACCAAAATATACATAATTTGAGATTTAAGTTCCTGAATAAGTAATGTAATTTAAACTACCTAACGGATATCAAAAAAAAAGCATCAGCCTCTATTTAAATTCTTTATGTTCAAGCAACCTGTCCGAGTCAGTGAGAATTTACTATAGCAGGAAAAAAGGAAAAATCAGGTGCCATTAATTTGCAAAATATTGGCAAGATTTTTTATAATAAAATATGCAGTGTGTAAAATTTATCACTGTGGGGTGTGTGTGTGTGTGTGTGTGTGTGTGTGTGTGTGTGTGATTGAACCCAGGGCCTCATATGCTAAGCAAGCACCCCATCACTTAGCTCCATCCCCCAATTTTTCATTTCATGGCAGAATCCCATTAGGATTCCCAGACTGCCCTCAAACTTGAGAACTTCCTGTCTCAGCCTCCTAGTTGGGCTTACAGCGATGGGCCACTGTGCCCACTTTCTGTAGCCAGCGTGAAATGTATAGTTCAGTGGTTGTCTTAGTTACTTTTCTGTTATTGCTGGGACAAAATACTCAACACTAGAGCCCGGTGTGGTGGGGCATGCCTATAATCCCAGCAGCAAGAGGCTGAGGCAGGAGGGTCAATGTGAGTTTGAGACCAGCCTGGGCTAAAAAGTGAGCTCAAGGTCAGCCTGAATTGTGTTGTGAGACCCTGTTTCAAAAAGACAAAAAAAAAAAAAAAAAACCTCAACACCCCAGATGAAGAAAGGAAAGCTTTATTTAGTTCACAGTTTGTAGATGTTTTGGTTCATACTCAGCTGGCTCCAAGGCAGAGTGGCACATGGCAGAGGGCAGCTGTTCATGATGGCGGAACACAGCAAAGTGGCAGGGGCATTGGCAGCAGTGGCAGAGGCCAGCCTCTCTCCTTTCCTTCTATTGCCTTCAGACTGTCTGCCCCAGGGTGGGTGGGTGTAGCACTCACACCCATAATCCCAGCAGTACTCAGACCCACATTCCCAGCCTTGGATCATGAGTTAATCATAGACTCTAGAACTGCATCCCAATGACTGCATGAGGCTTTGGTGGTGGTGGCGGGGGGACAACTACACACAAACCATAGCTATGATGCGTGTCCGTCTCCAGAACTTTTTCATCACTTTGGGTGGAAGCTCTGTCCCCACTAAACAATGACTGTGGTTCTCTGATCATGTAGCCAGCCCTTGCCAACCATCGTTCCACCTTCTGTCTCTGAATTTGACCTTCTAGGTACTTTGTATGTATAGAACCATGTGGTCTCTGGCCTTTTGGGACCAGCTTATTTTGTCTAGTGTAACGTATTCAGGGTTCATCCCTTATGGCAGAAGCTCTCTTTTTGAGTCTGAATAGCATTCTGTTTGTGTGTATGCCTATCAGGGACTCGGCCTAGCCCCCAGCCTCCTAAAATGATTTATTGTGAGGGCTTAAATAAAAAGAGCCTTGGGATAGGGGATCCAGGAAGGTCAGCACTCTCAGAATAAAGACAAAGACTCTTGTGTTTAGTGAGTTTTCACAGATTCTGGGGGCGCAGGAAGAGGAGGGCACATCGGAGGCAAAGACCTGCAAAAAGGGCCTGGACCCTGAGACACAAAGGCAGCAAATCTTGCCAGCTGGGACAACTGTCTGGTCTCTAACAGCTTTCTTGCTCTGGATTAGGGAGTGTCCGCAGCCCACGTCCTTGGTGGCTGCCTCGGTGGTGGCGCTATCCAGAGCACTGTGAATATGAGCTTGGCCAACACAGCCAGAGTCGGTTCATGTTCAGCAGCTGACCCTCACAACGCCTCATTTCTGCCACCTGCCACATTCTGTTTATCCGTGGACACCACCATGGTTGGGCTGTTGTGAATCACACTGCTGTGGACTTAGGTATAGCAGTGTCTATCCATGAGCCTTCTTTGGGGGCAGACAGCTAGGACTAGAGTTGCCAGATCTACCAGGCATGGCTGAGCAGTTGTCAGCCTTCCTGGCCAGGACGTGGCTAGCTTGCTGAGCCCCACTGTCCCCCTACAGCCTGTACTGTGTCCCTGCTATTGGCATCTCTCAGCTGGAAGGGGCCTTCACGTTTTCCTTGGATCTTGCCTGCCCCATCCATCCTGCAGTGCCTTGGCTGTGCTGTCTGGCATGTGCCTGCATGGGACACTCACTCTGGTTCCACTCAGTCCTGCTCCTAGACAGCGACTCCTCACACTAAGCTGGTATGTGCCTCCTTGGGCCTAGGGTACAGGGGAGCAAATTCTGCTTCTCAGTGGCTGCTCCAAAATGAGTCAGAGCCAAATAGTCCCAATGTCGTGTAGGAGACCAGCCAGGCCCTGAAAATGTCTAGCAGCAACCTGGACCTCTGCACATATCTGTCCCCTCTGCTGGTGTCAGCCCACGCCTGTGGCTGCGATGAGAGGCCAGAGCTGGCTGCAAGGGTGACTGACTGGGCTTAGAACCTGTTGGGTTTTGTCTCCGAGGGTGCTGATTGCTAAACTGAATCTTCTTAGAAAGAGGTTTTTGGGTTTGTCTTTTGGTGCTGGGGATTAAATAAAGGCCTTCCCATGAAGCCGTATCTCCAGCCCTTTTTAATCATTTTCAGTTTTGAGATAGGTTCTTGCTAAGTACCAACTGCTTGAAGTTACTGTCCTCCTGCCTCAGCCTCCTAGAGCGCTGAGATCATAAATGTTCACTGCGTCTAAAGAGGTTTCCAAACCTTCAGGCAATATGAACAAGCCTCAAGGAGGGTGAGAGAGCTGCCTTCCCTTGCTAGTGACCATGCTTGTGCATCTAAGGGCGGACGAAGCACTGCACTAGGGCTGGTACCAATAACCACTTCTCATGCAACAAATACTTGCTGAGGGTCTACTGTGTGCCAGGTGCCATCGTAGACACCAGGCTTATAGCAGGAAATAAACACAGCAACGCCATCCTTACGGTCTTATGTTGCGTTGCAGCAGAGTAAGAAAAGGTATGATTTTGAAAAGAGGGTGACATTTGATCAGACTTGTTGTGTGAGTTGAGAGGAAGGAGAG
The DNA here is from genome assembly GCA_004027025.1 of Myocastor coypus. NCBI lineage: Eukaryota > Metazoa > Chordata > Mammalia > Rodentia > Myocastoridae > Myocastor > Myocastor coypus. Next base: position 12,080 of record PVJA010046277.1, read on the forward strand.
CTTCCGTATAGAGTGGATATAGATGTAGGGCCTGCGGAAAGGCCCTGAAGCAAGGATGACAAGGCATAGCAGCGTTGAGGGGCCGCAAAGAAGCCTGAGCCACTAGGGCAGAGAGACGCTGTGCTGTCCAGAGCATTTAACCTGTGCTCGCAGCCTATCCACGTTGCAGCAATGCCCATGAGTTCACAGATCCTCTCCTGAACTGAGAGCTCGCGCTGTATGTTGACTACACCCTGTTTTGGACAGAGGTGTCTGTCACTGTACATATTGCTCTCAGCAATGTTCCCTGTTTATTTCCTTTTCCAAGTCTCTGGACACCTCCTACACTGTTCTTTTTCTATATTATTTGTGCTGTTTTCCATGGCAACTAGTTTTGTAGTTATGAATTTGTATATTTATTTATATTTTTTTTCTAATTACAAAAGTAATAGGCTTACCAGAGAAAACTGGTTTGCATAGAAATGAAATCATAGAAAATAAAAAATCATCTGGGATCATCCAGAGATAGCTATTATTAATAATCATTTGGTATATTTCCTTCCAAATGTATTTATAATTTATTAATTCTTTAAAAAAGAAAAAAATTAAAAAGACACTGGGAAAAAGAAATAAAATAAAATAAAAAAGACACTGGGGATTGGCCCCATCAGGACTCTACTGGTATGCTACATCCTCAGCTCTTTCTATTTCTTTAATTTTAAGACAAGATCTTGCTAACTCACCCAAGCTGGCTCCAAACTCAGCAATCATTCTGCCTCAGCTTCTTGGATACAGAGGTTTTGGATGTATACAACCATGCCTGGCTTAGACTGTTTTTTTTTTGTTTGTTTGTTTTTGTTTTGTTTTTGTATTAGGAATCAAACTCAGGAACTCCTGCTTGCAAGGCCAGCGTTGTACCTCTGAGCTATATCCCCAGCCCTAGAGTGTGCATTTTTGTTCATTGCTGAACCAGTGCCCCATGAGCAGTGCTTAGAAAAGGTTTCTGGCTGAACAGAAACATTAATGAAGGCACAGTAAGGGTAGCACTTTTCTTATGTCACACATTCAAAAGAAAGAAAAGAGGAATGATCTGAGTTGCAACTAGTACAGCAAATTGATTAAAAAAAATTTTTTTTGAGACAGAGTCTTGCTGTGTAGTTTTTTGTTTTTTTGGTTTTTTTAGAATTTTTTATTTTATTTTATTTTATTTCTTGTTTCAGAACCTTTATTTGTTTATTCACTCATTTTTATGGCCGGCTCAGCCCACCCCGAGGGCAGGGCTGGCGCAGCATGTGGTGCCGGGGATCGAACTGTGGTCCCTGAAGCCGCCCAAGCTTTCCCAAGCAGGGGCTTTAGACCACTGAGCCATCCCGCCAGGCCGCTGTGTAGTTTTGACTGTTTTTAAATTCACTTTGAACTCACCGTGTGTCTCAGGCTGGCCTCGAACTTGCAGCAGTTCTCCTGCTCCTGCCTCCAAACTGTGGGGATTGCCGGCACCATCAACTCCAGCCTAATGGTTGTTTTTTGAGAAAAATCAATAAAATTGACAGACCTCTAGCTGTCATGGCCAAAATAAAAACAGAGAGGCAAGACTATTAGGAGTGAGAATATTAGGAATTACAGTATTAGGAATGAGCAAGTTAATTTCACTATAGATCCTACAGACATTAAAAATAAAGAGCAAATGGATATCAATAACTTCTATAATTCACCTCTAAAATACCAAAAACAACCCCCCCCCCAAAAAAAGCTTCTATAATTCAGGTGAAATGGATAAACTCCTTAAAAGTCATAAACTACTAAAATTCACTAAAGAGGAAATGGATTGTCTGAGTAGGTTTCCAGCTATTAGAAGAAATTGAATTTTCTTTTCAAATCTCTCAAAGAAAATTCCATAGCTAGTTGGCTTCAATTCACATGTTGACCTAACATTTTAAGAATCACTAATAGGGCCCGGCGGGATGGCTCAGCGGTCTAAAGCGCCTTCTTGGGAAAGCTTGGGCGGCTTCAGGGACCGCGGATCGGATCCCCGGCACCACATGCTGAGCCAGCCCTGCTCTCGGGGTGGGCTGAGCCGGCCATAAAAATGAGTGAATAAACAAACAAAGGTTCTGAAACAAGAAAAATAAATAAATAAAATTTAAAAAAAAAAGAATCACTAATAACAACCTATGCACATTCTTCCTCAGGATTAAATAGAAGAGAACATATTTTGATTCATTCCATGAGATCAGTGTGCTGGTACTTAAACCAGTAAGCAAAAAACTACACATAAATATCCCTCATTAATCAGATATAGCTGTGTGTGCTTGTAAACACAGCACTTAGAAGGCTGAGGCAGGAGGATCACTGTGAGTTCGAAGCCAGTTTGAATTACATAGTGAAACCCTGCCTCAAAAAAACAAAAAACAAATCAAAACAATACTAAGCAAAATGGCTAGCGAGATAGCTCAGCGGTCTAAAGCACCTGCTTAGGAAAGCTTAGGTGAGCACAGGGACCACAGTTCAATCCCCAGCACCACACGCCATGCCAGCCCTGCCCTCAGGGTGGGCTGAGCCGGCCACAAAACAAAAGATTGATCTATCTGTCTGTCTATCTATCTATCTATCTACTCTATTTTAAAAATACATTATGAAATATTTATAAAAAATGATACAAGTCTAAGATTTGCCCTAAAGTGATATGAGGTTGGGGCATAGAATAAGAATAGCTATGAAGGGCCAGTGAGATAGCTCAGCGGACTAAGTGCCTGCTTAGGCAAATGCAGGGACAAGGTTTGATCCCCAGCACCACATCCCCTGCCGACCACCAAGTCCTAATCCCAGCGCTGGGGAGGCTAAACACAGGAGAACTACTGCAAGTCCAAGCTGTGCAGTAAGACCCTATACCAAATATGTAAATATGTTTAAGAAGAAGAGGAGGAAGAGGAAGAGGAAGAGGAAGAGGAAGAGGAAGAGGAAGAAGAAGAAGAAGAAGAAGAAGAAGAAGAAGAAGAAGAAGAAGAAGAAGAAGAAGAAGAAGAAGAAGAAGAAGAAGAAGAAGAAGAAGAAGAAGAAGAAGAAGAAGAAGAAGAAGAAGAAGAAGAAGAAGAAGAAGAAGAAGAAGAAGAAGAAGAAG
>PVJA010046278.1:0-15176 GCA_004027025.1 Myocastor coypus
AGCAGGGGCAGCAGAAGGGGTGGAGCCTGAGGTGTGAAGTGGGCCGAGGCAGGGCATGGGCGGCTTCCCTGGTCTGCATCTCAGGGCGTTGTTCTTCGGCTTGGTGCTTGGGGCGTTGATTGCTTCGTTCTCTTCCTCTAGGAATCCCAGGGGCAGGAGCCTGGGCTCCAGAAACCCCAAGCTTCTGATAGCTGTGTCCTTCCTGGTCCTCCTCATGCAAGCACAGGGCCATCCATGTCCAGGGAAGGTCAGCGGGGCTGTGTACTTTTCCTGGGGAGGCTGAAGTGGTGAGACAGGCAGGGTGAGGCCCGAGGAGGCCAAGCCTCTCAGGGTGCCTCTTTCTGAGGGTGAGCGTGTGCGTGCCTGCTTTGGCAGACTTGAAATCTCCCTTGTCTCCACCTTCCTGGGGTCCGATGTCAGTATCTGCTTCCTAGTATTACTTTTATTTTAGTTATTTTTTCTTATAATAAATTAATTTCCAAACACTTTTGCCTCTGTCAGTCCTTATATATTTTTTGTTTATGCTGATCTTAAAGAGAAAATGTATACGAAGTACTTCATGTTAAAAACAGGGCTTCACCGGGCGTGGTGGCTCACGCCTGTAATCCCAGCATTCGGGAGGCTGAGGCAGGAGGATTGGTGCGAGTTCGAGACCAGCCTGGGCTACAAAAGTGAGCTCAGGACCAGCCTGAACTGCATAGCGAGACCCTGTCTCAAAAAGACAAAAAATAAAATAAAATAAAATAAAAAAATAAATAAATAAATAAAATAAAATAAAATAAAATAAAATAAAAAAAATAAAAATAAAATAAAAACAGGGCTTCATCTGGGTCTGGTTCAGGGATTGAATCCCAGTGCGCAGGAAGCTGAGGCAGGAGGACCCCAAGTTCAAGTCGCATGCAGGCAAATTAGAAACTAATAAGACCTTGTTTCAAGGTAAAAAACAGAAAGTGGGCTGATAGCCCGGGTTTCATTTCCCAGTATCCCCTGCACCCTCAACAAAAAACAAACTTTCGACCTCCTCACTGACAATAGTTTGATCATTTTCCAAACGCATCTTACCAAACTCAGTCACCGTCTTTCTTTCATTCCATGTGGTTCTACTGATATCAAGACAGATGTAAACCAAGTAACAGCGCCTCCACTTGTCTGATCGGCCGCGCATAGGTTAAAAGCAGGGTTGCCAGCTCCCAAAGCAGCCGCAGCGCCTGCCCTTCCCTTCCTGTCTCTCCTCAGAGGTGTTGGACCTCGGTGACTCGGTGCCACCTTCACGCCGTCTCTGATGAAGCTGTCATGGTAGTCAAATCTCTGTCGCTTGTTTTCTCCTTAGATTTTCTTTTTTCTTGCATCTTGTGCAGGGTCTACTTCACAGCTCGGACTCATGGTGGTCCTCCTGTTTTCAAGTGTCTCCGTGCTGGGACTATAGGTGTGTGCCCCAGACCCGAACTCAGCAGCGGGTTCAGCACCCCTGGGGGCGGAGCCAGCATGCGTGTGCTGCCGGGGATTGAACCTCCATCCCTGCACTTACCTAAGCAGGCGCTTAGTCCACTGAACTATCCCTCTGGCCCTTTGTTTTCTTCTTAGAATCAGCCTCGCAGTGTTTATTCTTTGATGAACCTCTTGGAAGCTATGCCGTAAATCGTGAGCCATATCCAGTCGTGCGCTGCCTCATCTTCCAAGCTGCTGTGTTGCCATCGCCTTGCACCTGTGCCTCCGTTGCCAGTCAACGTGTCATGGGTACCTGGAGAACTGTCACTCCTTTGAGAGCCATGCTTTGCTGCTTCCTCCTCGCCTCGTTTTACTAAGGGATTCCCTCAGAAGTAGAATTATACGCACTTACAGTGCATAATCTTTCAAAGACGCTGTGAAATAATTACCCCAAATCATATAATTGAGATATCGGTCACTTGACAGTTATATTTTAAATTTTTTTGGTGAACACATTTAAAGCTTGCTTCCACAAATCTGAGCATAAAATAGCATTATTAACTATACTTACCATGATATAAGTGGTATGCCGGACATTTTTGTTTAAGATTGAAAAGTATTCACGTGTGTGCATGTGTGTGTGTGTGTGTGTGTGTGTGCGTGTGTGCGTGTGTGTGTGTGTGTGTGTGTGTGTGTGTGTGGTTCTCTTTTCTCATCCATCAGTAAATACCTAGGAGCAGGGCTGACCAGTGTGGTAGCTCCGTTACTAGGTTTTGGAAGCCCCACTCCGTGCTTCCCATAACCCTGCACAAACGGATCTGCTGCAGAGAGAGCAGAAATGCTTGCTGGCCCCTGTGCCTTGACCGGTGCTGCTGCTCTTGGGAGGGATTCGACTCAGTTCACACAGGGCGAGGCGATCCAGAAGTGCAGTTTAGTTTTGCATTTCTCTGACTTTTTTAGTGGTGGGAATCCCAATATTTTTGTCTGTTTTATTTTTTCCAGTTATGTATTTGGTACAGGGCCTCACTACACACCTCGGACTGGTAGTAAGCCTCCTATTTTCAGCGTCTCCCGCACGGGGATTCCAGGCATGTGCCACCACGCCCTGACTTGGTCAGTGGCTCAGTGCAGTGCAGGGGTAGGGCATGCGGGACCAGGGATCAAGCCAAACTGTGGTCCCTGCTCTTGCCAAAGCAGGGGCTCAGTCCACTGAGTTATCTCATTGGCCCTAGGTTTTTTTTTTTTTTTTTTTAGAAATGTGTTTTTTGCAAGTCATTTATGTTGTTCCTTGACATATTTATCTCTGTTAAAGTTGTTGAAGAATGATGAACTGTATCGTGGCTTTTGTGTTTGTGTCTAAAGCATGTCTTAACATGGCAGAAGCAACACATTGTGTGACTGCAGTTTCCTGGAAAAGCCAATCTGGTAAGAATTTTGTTTTTCAGATCTTCGGTATGTTTTCCTTTTTTAGCAAGGTCAACAGTTTTATTTTTATGTGAATGATGGACAGAAAGTGGCAATTTTATATTTGATTTGCTTATGTATTTCATATATTGATCCTTAAAACTGGATGGTCTGCAAAGGTCTTCCATTCACTACATGTGACCTCCTCTCTGTTCATTATTCCCTTTGCCGCACTGGAGATCTTTACTCTAATGCTGTAAACTTGGCCTGTTTTTCCTGTAACTTTACAATTAAGATCAAAAGATCATTGGTGCAGAATCATTTTACTGGCATAGATCATTCTAGGACATTTTGAACAATAATTTTTCAGTCCCTGTACATGGTGAATCTTTTCATAGATTTGTGTCTTCTTCAGTTTCTTTTTTAAAAATTTTTCAAAATTTTTTCTAATTTCAATTTTTAAAATATTTTATCATTTTTTTGTGTTGCCATTCCACGCATGTGTTAAATTTATGACTTGTTTCTGAATCTATTTTTGAGACTTTTGTTATTAGCATAATTAGGAGAAGCATCCGTGGCTTGCAGCTTTCGTGTCCTGCAACTTGACTCAACTCATTTGTTCTGATAGACTCAAAAGGGTTTTGTAGGTGAGCCCCGTGATCTTCATACAGAAAGAGATTTAGTTCTGCGATTCCAAGTGGATGCCTTTTACTTCCTTCCTTTCCCCCATTTTGTTAGGCAATGATTTCATATAACACTGAGCAGATCGTGCCACAGTGGGTATCACAGCTTTCCTGACGGCATGGGTCAGCTTTCAGTTGCTGGACAAAATTCCCAGCATGCACCACTTGGAGGATGAAAGGTTTCAGCTCATGGGTCCAAGTTTCTGTCCAGTGATGGTTGGGACCCGGGACAGAACGTCCTGTGGGAGGGCATGACAGAGAAGAGCAGCTGGGCACCTGGCATCGGGAAGAGCCAAGCGGAGACAGAGGGGCTGGTGGAGCGCACCTTCTGCCGACCTCCTTTCTCCAGTGGGCCCCACCGCCTAGTGAGAGTCAGTGACCAGCTTGTCCGGGGGTGATCCATTCCTGAGGACGGTGTCCTGATAGTCCTGTTGCCTCTCTGGGCCCACACTAGGCATTGCCCTGGGTGACCACGCTTTCCATGTGTGTACCTCTGGCATAGTGTCATTATGAACCACACTGGCTGTAATGGCCATGCCTTCCACAGTGGCATCACTGGATGTGACATCAGCTGTGGATTTAGCTTGTGTGGCCTATGTCTGTGCCAAAGCACATTCCCTCTTGCCTGTTTGGTTGAGTGTGCTTTCTCTTTGTGCACTTATGCTACTGATGCTGGTAGTTTGATTTTGTTTCCTTAGCATTTGCTTAATTATATCATAAGTTTTGTAGAAATTTTGGGGAAATACACGTGTTCATTTGGATAAACACAAATGATGTGCACACACACATATGTATATGTATATGTATATGTATATGTATATATGCCTTGCTCCTAAGTTCTTTTCTTATGCTGATGTATGCTACCTCTCTCCTTAATTTGTTTAGCATTTTTAGTGTGAAACATGGTGAATTTTACGAGTTTTTTAAATCTATTGAGGCAATCATCTTTTGTGTTTCATTCTGTTGAGGTCCTGTATCAAGTTTATTGATTTGAACATATAGAATGACCCTAGTTTTTCTTTGATGAATCACACTTGATTATGCTGAAACAAATTTTTGATGTTTTGTTGGATTCTGTTTATTAGCATTTTTGAGGGGCTTGGTAGGCCCAACAATACTGGCATTTCCTATATATGGTACTGGTACTAAAATAAAACTGCTGGCCTTATGGAACGTGTTTGGAAGAATTTATCCCTCTTTTATTTCAGGAAATACTTTAAGCATGATAAATGCTTTAAGTGTTTGGTAAAATTCATCATCGAAGAGGTCATGTTCTGAGGTTTTTATGGCAGAAGCCTCCGTATTCAGTCTTGTTCTGCCAAGGTTTTCTGTTTCTTAATGAGTCAGTCTTGCTAAGACCAAGTGGCTTAGGAATCTGTTGATTTCTCCAGGCTGTCAGACTTGTTGACCCATGGCTGTTCATGCTACTTAATGTTTAATGGTTCTTTCAGTTCTCGTGACATCAGTTGCAAGGTCTGTCATAGTTTTTCAGATTCTTCTAATGTTCTCTGGTTGTATTATTTAGATAGGAGATGCCATTGGCTGAACTTTTTAAAATAGTTTTGATTGCATAGTTCTTTATTTCCTAAGTATTGCATAGGTTTATTTCTAACTTTATTTCATGTATTTCTGTTCCCATTCTCTGTTTCTTTCTAATTTTGAATCAGTTTATATTTTGTTTTGTAACTACTTCATGACACTGAAATGAACAGGGCTATTTTTGGCAAAATCCACAAAAAACACAGGGAGTAAAAGTGAAAACACACAGTCTGAGTCCCACTAGTCTAAATGCTTCTAGACGGCAAGAGAAGCAAGAGGTAGAAACAAAAAAAAATGGAGGAAACATATCCAAAAATATTCCTCTAATGATGAATTGATGCCTTAACTGTATAAAGAACTCTAAAAAGTCAATTGCAAAAAATAAATTACAAAACTAAAACAAAAAGCAATACATGTAGATACTTCCTTGAAGAAAGAAGACAACATATGACCTAACAAGAAAAATGAAAAACAAAATCACAGTGACATGTCACTTTCCTAACTGATCATTATTCCAGTTATCCAAAGTGACCAGTCATAGCAATGATGTTGAGAAGCAGGAACCCTGCTATACTATCAGTATGGATGTAAATTACCAAAAGCTTTATACAAAGTAGTATGAATTCCCTCAAAAAAATTTAAAAAATACAACCACATGATTCAACAATATTACTACTGGGTATATATCCAGGAGCTTTGAAAATTTACTTTTGTATGTAGGAGTGTTGAGTTAGTAATGACTTTCAAAGAACAGTAAGCAAGCTTTTCTTTACAATCACAGCTCTTAATCCACTGGGATATTCTGTTTTCAGGTAATATGTGATACATTTTTATGATACACTTCATGGTACTTTTTATAACTCATTTTAATCTCTGCATTCTAATGAAAGACTTCCAAAAGGCATAGATATACGTAACTCGAAGTGTGTTATCATATCATTGGTGCTCAATTAAATACTTCAGCAAATATGTTTATATTAATGTGATCTTTAAAGAAGGTTAGCTTTAAATTAAATGCACAATGAAATCAACAAAATAAATAACATTGCATAGGAATGTAGACTGAAAGCACAGTATTCTTATATTGTTGAACAACTGCCTTTGGAAAGAGTGGTGTCATTTCAAAAAGTAACATTTTTCACCTTTATAAAGAAGTAATGATAAAAAGCAAAACTGGAGAGATGCTTTGGAAGACAAGTGTTTGTTTCGAATTGGTATAGAAATTGCTCTCAAAAGCAGACAAACTATGAGAAATCTAGACATCAGTACTTAAGGAAGAAGCACACATCTTCTGATGGCTGTGTTCATGGTTCTGAGTCCCTTAGAAGAAATGACGTGTTAACCAAGAATTAAAATATTTCATGTTCTTTGGAGAACTGTCTAGCAAATTCAGGATGTATGAAGTATGTTGTAGGATAATTCTTTCAAAAACTGCAGGAAAAATGCCATTAATTGCTCTTATGCTCTGTTTGTTAGTTTTCCTGTTGCTTGGGGAAATTGCCTAACATACATACTTGGAGGAGGAGATATTTGGTCCATGACTTCAGTGGGCTCATTGTAAGCTTGGCTGCATCCAGTGCAGGACCTTTATAGCAGAGGCCAGGGCACAAAGAAACTGGTTAGTTGGTGATGGCTGAGAAGCAGAGTAGGGGTGTGGCAGCAGAGAGGAAGGGGCCTGGACACAAGTGCATTACTCCAGGTTTTCTCCATTACCCAATCGCATACCTCCGAGGCCCTCCCAGATGCGCTTTATTGATTGTCCAGGCAACTATGCCAGAGAGCTAACACAGTCAGTCTGTCGCAATGTGTTCCTTGTCAGCTCAATATGCAAATGCTTCCCTTAAACAATACTTACTCTCCAAACAAATGCAGTACAGGGATTGGTTGATAATTCCACCTAACGTGATATGACTATCTTGTGTACAACTGAGAATGCAGTGAGCCATCCCCAAGAAATATTAGCAGTTCCAAAATTACCATGAGTCCAAGAGAAAGCCTCTTTTGGGAGTCGAGGCAAACTCTTATCTGTGGCCCCGGGGAAAGCTGCCACAGCAAAGAAGCACACTGGCACAGGATAAACAGTCCTAGTCCAGAAGGGTAGGTTAGGGGGATAAGAAGAGGGTAGAGCCAAAGTCTGCAGAAACCGAGCAGGGCAAACACTATGTTCTTACCTCTGTATCTGGCTTCTAGTGGACTCCTGGTGACATGAGAGCCCCAGAGGATTTGGGTAGCCCCGCCCCTCCCTGCGAACCTGCCGAGGGCTCTGCACATGGCAGAGTATTTTGGGTGACTTCACTCGCAGCCTGCTGTTCTACTTGGAAGACACCCACATGCCTGTCGACTGCAGATCCCTCTGGTCTGGGCTGAACTTTGGTCTTCATTTCCACAGCTTTATTACTGACCTTCCTGCTGGTAGTCCTTACTCAACTGTCCAAGCTTTCCTCAGATGCCTGGGTGGAAACCTGTCCGACTCCCCAACTCTTGCACTCTACACGTTGGTAAAATGAGTATCATGTCACTGTCTCCAAGACGTACAGCAGTGGAAAGAGTATTCAGGCTTCCGTGGACCGTGGCTGCGGTGGCTCCTCGGGGCCTGGGTGACCGAGCACAGTGCAGTGCATCCCAGGGAGCCAATTCCTTGAGTCCCTTCTACAGCAGTGTTGTCAGCAAGCCCTTGGCAAATGAGCGGCGGACACCTCCCTGCCTCCGCATCTGCAGGGGCCGGCTCGCTCGGCCTCCTGAAACGCGCTTTGAGGCTGCTCCCACCTGGGCGGCACTCGGGACGCTTCCTTTGGGCCCAGTGTCCCTCGCGGCCCCTTTCAAGCTGCGATTTGAAGCTTCCAGCCCTTCCTGTGGTGCTTTTGCTCCCAGCACTCACTGCAGACTTGGCTGGGAACAGCTGGCACATCTGTGTCACAGCCTGGGCTGTCATGGAGCTTCCCTCGCACTCAGTCTCCTGAAAACTTGGAGGACGTGGGAAACATGCAGATGCCATTCTTGTCTTTCTGTCCTTTTTTCCGGAATGGACCACAATGTATGAAAGGTATTGTGAAATGGGAAGAAAATACTCAAACGGGGAGGCGAGCAAGGGAGAGGTAAGGGGAAAGGACAGAAGGGAAAAGTAAAAAAAAAAACGAGTAAAGAAGAAAAAATGAAGCAAATCTTTTGCAAGTAGGTAGGGTGGGGGAACAGAGGAAAAAAAACAAGTTATATCATGTGCAGGTATAAATTCTTTATGATGAATGTGATCATTATGTACATCTAAAATGTACCCGTGAAGTCTGATTGGAAATGAAAAAGAAAAAAGAAAAGTAAGAGTTCCTGTCCTCAGCTGAACCTGGACTTCGCTGTCAGCGTGTTTCTCCTGTGCCCTGGCCCTTGGGAGTTCTCACAGAATTACCCACCAGGGGCTCTAGGACATCTCTAGTGTTTGTATCTAAGCATTTACAAACGTGTTACATGGTCAGGTGCAGTTCCAGCAACCAATCCACTCCTGGTAATAATTTCCCACATTACTCAGCTTTCTCATTCCTGTCACGAACGACTTGAAAAGCACATCTTTAAGGAGGAAAGGGCCGCCTGGACCCTGGCATCACAAGGGGCTGGGTTGGGTCAAAAGGAAGAACATCATGGCCCAGGGTCATGGGTGGCCTAAAAATAAAGCAGGGCACAGTGCCATGGAAGGAGGTGGGGCCACAGTAAGCCACCACGCTCATGTCTCCATGACCACCCGATGTGTCCAGAAGTGCAACTCATTAATCCTGTGCTACATAAGTGGACAAAATTAGTGGACCTTACATGCACTTTGGAAAAATATTAAATTTTCATCTAAAGAGTTTGTCTTTCCTCTTTCTTCATCCTTCTCCTTTTATTTCTGCTTGTCTATTTTAGTGCCTAACACTGGGGGTGAGAGACGCTGTTGCTTTGACTTGTCAAAACTGGTAGAGACCGTGCAAGTCTTAAGACATGGGGGACACCGGCCCTGTCTTCTGCCTCTTTGTGCACTCATTGCACAGAGGTGGAAAGCTGGGCCTTCGTTGGTAGGCGGAGCTTCTCCTGGCTGCTGGGCATAGAGACCTCTAGCATTACCTGCGTGTGCTTGGAACAAAACATCCAAGCGAATAATGGACACCTGAAATTCTCTACACACGGATATGTGATAATGGCAGAGAGACAACGCGTTTGGCCTAATGTCAGAGGATGAAAATCTCTAAGCTGTCCAGATATTCTTTCGGATTCCAGCACCGTTCAAAAGGAACAGGCAGATGGAGCACATATCTTGAGAGGTCTGCTAGGTGTCACTTGGAAAGAGAGCCCACTAGGGGGAGTCGCTCGGGTCTGCCTCGCCATTATTAGTTTGGAAGTAGGAGAAGCGCATCGGAAGCCTGGAATCACAGCTACTGATCGACCTGTCATGTCTGGGCGATGGTTGGGAAGGTGGAGAAAAAGCTGTCAAAAAAGGGCATTTGAGGATGACGTTCAGGTTATCGCTATGTGTCTTTCCAGGGAATCTCCAAATGCAGTGGCCGTCTGAGTCGAAGAACAGCAGTGACAGGAAAGGAACTCAGGGATGGGTGCCCAGGAGGGGCAAGGGGACGGGGCAGCCCAGGGCTCATTGCGGAGGTCCCCGTCCCAAGCTGTGTGCTCTGCAGAGCTGTGTTTGCTGTTTGCATTGATTCACCACACACACACACACACACACACACCCCAGAGCTACTAACACATTTACATAAATGTATTTTTCATATATTTAGTATTACGCAGTTTATAAACTGACACATATAAAAATAAACAAATGAATTATATTTGTATCTCAGAAATATTTGAAAATTGGAATTTTCTATTTGTAATATACTGCAACTATCTTGTATTTTGCATCTCTTTAATTTGATATAGTCACAAACATTACATGTATAGCTAAACTTTCTATATTTATCAGTTTAACTTGTGTTCACAGAATTACTGGAGGAGGTAATTTCACTTTTTAGCCATGGTGATTTTCACATGTGAGTTCTTTGGTCTCTCTTTTTCTAGGGCTGTTTTGTGGAAACATTCACCCATATTCCTTTGCTTCCTCTTTTCGTCTCCTCCCTCCCTCCCTCCCTCCCTCCCTCCCTCCCTCCTTCCCTTCCTCTTTCCTTCTGTCCGTCCATTTCTTTCATCATTTGTTTGTCCTTCTTGCTTTCTTTCACATTCTTTTAACTGGAGCTTAGTCAGCTCTGGCTGCTACAGTCAAGAGTTTCATGACGGTTGATAGAACTTGCCTCATAAGATGCTGATGGCTTTTAATTTTGTTTGTTGGGGAACACCATGATGGAGGGAAATTGATGGTGACAACGTCCCAGAAGAGGAAGCCTCCAGGCAACTTTGTATGGATAACTATGCAGGCACAGATGTGTGCATTCTTGTGTGCGCATGCAGGCGTGTACATACGTGTACACATGTGCATATGTACTTATGCGTGCAGGGCTTACATACCTCTTTGCACATGAGGTAGACTGCTGGTTTGCTGATGTCACTTAGCTGGCAGCCAAGCTTGAGACAGACGAGTACGTGCACTGAACTAAATTCCTACCGCGTATGCCCAGCAGGAGTGGTAACATGGCTCCCTGGCCTCGGATTAAGGGAACCCCAAGCAGGGATCAGTTTTGAGTCTAGATGCTCTTCGGCCTGAGAGCCTTGAAAGACAGGAGAGGAGGAGCCACCTGTCTGACCCAGTAGGCCTGTCACCTTGGTGATCTTTGCTGTCCTTGACACTCCAAGGCTGCAGCTCCTTCCTGCACCGCTCTATGAGGCTGCTGGGCAGGAAGCGCAGCATCTCCTGGAGCTTGGGGTCAGAGTGAGCAGTGCAGCGCGGAAGGTGACAGGCAGCGGTGCAGCACCTCTGCGGTGGGCTGGGCTGTGCGAGGCGGGCTGCCTGGGCGCGCTGCGGAGGTGGAGGGAGCCTGCTGCCTTATCTTCTAAGCTTCTGCAGATGTGCCATTTCATCTTTACCAGAGCTGAAGAGCCAATTTTCAAAGCATGAGTAATTGGGTCCTTCATCAAGGGCGTATTTTATTTAACTGAAAATGCATTTTTACAGTGCAAATTTTAGTACAAATATGCCTCCTTTTCCGTAATTTAAAGAAAGCTTTTACAGAAAATTAGTTTGCTCATATATTTAAGTAATGGAAAAATTGACAAATACTATGTATTTACATGACCGTAAATCTTTAAATAATAAATTGAAAACTATTTGTATTCTGTGTGGTTTTTGCACCACAGGAGACCACCACAATTACTAATGCAGGCTAGCCTACACCCTTGCCCTCAAAATAAGATTGCAATAGAAATCAATTCATTTTAATTATTTACTGTTTGGTTGACAACAGTTGTTTTTTTTTTTTTTTTTTTTTTTTTTTTTTTTCCCGAAGAGTGTAAAGTCATGCCTTGTTTCCAATCAGCTGAAACATTCTTGAGGTGTATGTGAAAATAGAGCCAGCCCTTGGTAGAGCATAGAGGTGCACGCTTTCAGATCGAGGCCTGCTGCAGAATTCCTGCTGCTTTCTCAAGAGGCTGTCTTCCCAAAGTATTCTTCCGGTCATCACAAAAGGACTGCTCACAAGGCACATGACCATGGCTTCCTACAGTAGGACAAGACTCAGGTCTATCTTGCTTCTCTAATGGTTTGCTCTGGGGCAACATTTTGCAGGCCCAGCTGTCCCACTGAATGCCAAGTTTCAACAGCAGCTTGCATGGGGGCCAAGTCAATGTGAGCCTCGGCTTCCCTTTGGCTCCTGACTTCCCTGAAGGAGACTGTGTGGCAGCAAGAAGACTCCTTCTGACTCTGTTTGAGGTGCCACCCCGCTATGCTGACAGTTCTCAGCAGGACAGTGACCTGTGGCGAGTGGACGGAGGCACACGTCCTTCTCTGAAATGTGTGGCTTAACATGTTACTCAGCCCTTTCTTAGTTTCGGTGGTGCTGGGCTTTGACTGAGGACTTTGTGGATGTGAGGCGCCAACTGCACCACTGAGCCTCATCCTCCTCCCTGCTCTGCACTGCAGAAGATGAAGAGGCACAGAGACTGCCAGCTGCTGCAGGTGAGGTCCACGCTGATACCCCGAGACCACGCAGCTGGGGCTCCTCCTCCGACCTGCTTTTCTCCTCTACCCCACTATGAAGCACATGTCAAGGGCAACACAGCAAAGGACCTCTAGGCACAGTTCACAACAGGGATCCCTTCAGGAGAACCACAGGGCATGCCCCAGCTGTGAGCCACTCGGGCTGGCATCTCAGTTCTCTAATGAGTCACAAACATAAGCAGCTCATGTGGAAATCCTACTGATTTCTTAGAACCATATATTGATGCACAGAAAAGTCAAAGCAAATAGCAGATATAAGCTTTCAAAGCTCTTTAAATCGCCAAAGACATGAAGAAAGAATATGTATTGCTTTCTGTTAGCACTTAGCAAAATTCCCACTATTTCTATTTAGTGACTCCCAACTTGTCCATAGTCCCTGTTTTCCTTTCATGGTTTTAATGGATGAGACATGAAGTATGATTTTCGTATCTATACATCTTCACAGTGAATCATATGTAATATATTTTTAGTAATTGAAATAATAATGAGGGCTGGGAGATAGCTCTGTGGCACAAGTGCTTGCCTGTCATGCAAGTGCAAGGTCATGAGTTCAAACTCCAGTCCCAACAACAACAAAAAAAAAAAAAACTAAAAAATAAAAAGAAACTACTTCAAATAATAAAGACTTGGCATTAATCTTTGGATAGGGAGTCTGAACTCTGTTTCTTTAGCATGAAAAAGTAGATATATTTTCAGATTTTATAACAATTTCCCCACATAAACATTATCATGTATACTGTATTGCTGCCATGTTTAAGGGAAAAATATATGTTCATAATACAGCACACATCTTTGTAAGAAGTATCAAGCATAGCTACTATATTAACTTGCCCTTAACCACCCAGCAGAGAAGTTTAACCACTAGGCATAAAACGTAAAGCTAGATTAGTACGCTGAACTGTAAAAGGCTTAAATCAACAGCTTCCGCCTTTGCCAGTTTTGCCAATAACCCACTGCAATTATGGAATGCTGGATTATGTACGCAACTACTTTCTCTTTGGTCGAGGAGAAGAAATTTTTTTTGTACCAATAATGATCAGAAAAATTATCACGTCTACACTCTGTGCTCTGTATAACTACTAGGAGGACAACAATATGTATTGTATCAAATACTGGAAATGTACTACTAACGTGTTTTGAAACTCATTGTTATTTCTTATTAAGTGCAATAAAAACACTGAAAAAGAAACACATAAGAATGTTAACTTTGACTTCACAACTGCAGTAAGAGTGAAACTATAGAGGGACTGGTATATATGAACTTTAATGGAATTCAAAACAAACTGATACACAAGTTTATAAAAACCTTTCAGTTTGCTCTGGTAGATTCTCTGATTTCTCGGGGCAAGCAATATATCCATTTCACCTCGGTCTGCCTTTACCTCTGGCTTTGAGGACATCTCCACAGCAGATACAAACTAGGATTTTTGCACAAGGAGGGTGACAATAGGCACCAAGAGCCAGCCTCTCGAGCGCTGGCCGTGAGGTCGTCCTGCGTGGGACTTCGAGCCCGTGTGCTGCAAGCTGTTGGCTGTCGAGGGTGAGGATTCTGTAGTTTCTGCAGCTCTGGTCACGGGGACGTTTGTGTTGAGAAGAGGGGGCTCCTGAACGTCTTGGTAGGTGCATCTTGGGAGAGGGGGCTGCCATGTACCATCGGCCTCACACACGGCGGTACTGTCTCCGTGCAGGAAGAAGCCTTCTAGGCACTCGAACGTGACCCTGGCTTTGTAGAAATGCTTCGCTCTGAATCCCGATGTCTGTCTCCCATTGGGGACCGCGGGGTGCGGACACCTGACCACCCTGCACTCAGGGGGGTTATGGCTCCACAGGTTTCTGTCAGCGCAGTGAACAGTGGCCTCCCCAATCAGGGAAAAGGGGTCACCACCCGGATTGTGGTTGCAGGTGTAGGTTACGACTTCGAGGTACTCGAACACATGCTTGTTGTTCCCGTAGCTCCCGTTTGGAATTTCTGGGGGTGGCTGGCACAGAATCTTCTCACACTGTGGGGCTTGACTGCTCCACTGCACGCCGGAGCCGCTGAGCTCACAATAGAGAATTTCATTTCCAATTAGGTAGTAACCGCTATTACAGACAAACTGGATCTGGGTTCCGAACTCGTAACTTCCGTTGAGGAAGTTTATTTGTCCATTCAGTGGATCAGCTGGAGTTGGGCAGAATTTTTTACGGCAAGCGTCATTTGAAAGAGGCAGCCAGTTACCGTCTGCACCACACACAGTAAACATGGCTTCAGAAGGCCTGCGCTGATACCCGGGTCTACAGCGATACTCCACTCGATCCCCGATATCGTAAGTGGCTTTGGTGGTGCTGATGAGCTCCATATTAGAATACCAGGGGGGCGCACCGCAGGAAGCAGAGCTCAGAGAAGGCAGGAGCCCCAGGACCAGCAGCAGGAGCCACCGGAAGCCCTGGGAGGGAAGGGGGCTGTCGCAGAGCTGGGGTCGCGCCATGAGCTGCAGGACCAGCAGAGCACGGGACACGTCGGGCCCTGCTGAGCGTGGGCGGCAGGGCCACAGTGCCAGGCTCAGGGGCACCGGGCTTGCGGTGGGGCGGGGCGGGGCGGGGACTGGTTCCACCCAGGAGGACATCACAAGACCAAGGGCAGGTCGAACCCTGAGCTAGAGGCAGCATTGTTGACGTCACCTTCTCTCTTCAGGGTGGAGCCCTGAGCAAGATGGGACCAGGAGATCCCGCAAGGTTTGCCTTGTGTGCGTGCCTGTGCGGGGAGTGCCCAGGCTAGAGGCAGGAGAGACCGAGGTGGGAGGGAAGCAGTGGCCGTGTGTGACGCCTTGTGGAGCACAGATGGTGCCGTTCCAGGTGGCCTGGTCAGCGGAGGGCTAGGCACACGCAGCAGCACGTCGTGGCCCTGCACTCCCCGCCTGGCCTCCCAGAGGGTCTCCTCTGCAGGCGAGCAGGGGCAGCAGAAGGGGTGGAGCCTGAGGTGTGAAGTGAGGCAGGGTATGGGCGGCTCCTTGTGCGGG
>PVJA010046279.1:0-15201 GCA_004027025.1 Myocastor coypus
AAAAAAAATGCTTAATTACAATGCATGAAACTCAGAGCTATATTGGTGAGATGAGCTTTAGGAGGCTTAGATTCAATAGCCTGCAACATTACAAGCTTCACTGGTGGCCCACTGCAATTGCAGAACATTTGACTGTGTATGTATCTGCTTCCTCTTAGTCCAAAGAGAAGTATATTCTTTTCCTTTTTTTTTCTAAGCAACATCAATAGGGAGGTGGGTCATGCCCACACACTGTACTCTGTAGAATGATTGTGAGGACAATATGCAATATGTCAACTTTCAAAAAAAACAGAAAGGGGAAAAGAAAAAAAGAAGTAATGTTGATTGAAAAGGGTTAATGTTTAATTGTTTGATCAATCTTATATACCTATATGTATTAATCTAAACTGATATGATGATGAAAATATGTAATATAACCATTGTTAAATTAAACAATAAAAATATTAAATTAGAAAAACTTGTTTCATTATAGTTATCATTTCTTTTTTATTTCAGAAATTATTTCTGATCTGATATCCTCTATACCTTTCTGAAGTCATTTCTTCAGATGTTATTATTTCAGAGATTTCAGATGGAAGATTTCCAGTCTCTTCTGTGTTACTGTCCCCTGCATTTGTTCTGAGTGGGCTTGGGGCCTGAGAGCACATTTTACCCCTTGTCTTTGTCATTTTCTATAGCTCTGCCTTCTGACACTTGGTGTAGAGCTTTAGTAGAGCTTTTACCTTAGCACTAGATCTGGGTCTACCAAGTTCAAACTCATGCAGATGGGTGTGGCTAGGGTCTGGCTGCTGTGCTCCACTTCTTGCTGCAGCTCTGGAAGTGAACTCGCTATGCCACTCTGGCAAGATGTGCTGCTCCTGGATCAGCTGGGTGGGTCTAGTCTCTAGCCTCTCTGCAGGAAGTTCTGATGCAGTTTTCTGCATTGGGCTTCTCTGATGGATGAATTCCCACTCACATGCCAGGTCTGGTTGCTGGGTTTAATGAGTTTCCAGGGAGTCCAAGGTGGCCTCACTTACATGCTGGGCCTGGTTGCTGGGTTGAATGAGTTTCTGGTCGTTCCAGGGCAGTCCCATGGACAAACTACATCTGGTTGTTTGGTCAAATCCCACCTTCTCTTTTTAAAAATTTTTATTTGCTTACTTATTTTATGGCCGGCTCAGCCTGCCCTGGGAGTCGGGCTGGTGCAGCATGTGGTGCCGGGGACCAAACCATGGTCACTGTGGTTGCCTAAGCTTTCCTAAATAAGCACTTTTGACCACTGAACCATCTCACGGGCCCTCTCCACTTTAATATCCATTTACATTATGTTTTTTCTCTTCCCCAGATTTTTACCAATTTTCTTCAGAAGCAATAATGTGAAATTTATCTATGTGTTCTTCACAAGTCTTAAAGTCTCTGCATATTAGATACTTGTTCAGAAATATCTCAACTAAATTTTCTTTTTGTGTTTTAACCTGAATCTGTGTAGCTGTCTACTCCCACTACTTATCTTCTTCTTTTCATGTTTGTCTCCTTCAGCCCACCACCTACCTGTCTTAAGCTGCTCCAGCAAGAGCTGGACAATGAGTAGCTTCTTTCCCCAGGACTGACTCAGTTTCAGTTCAGGATTTGGCTGCTTATGGGAGAATAGACACTGAATTCATCCTCAGAGGAGAGCATCTCCCTCTTCTTCCAGTTGTGGAAGGATCTGCCTTATTATTCTTTGTATCTTTAGTTCCTAAAAAATGAAACATAGAAATGGTCAAGAATAATGAACCATGAAATTAGCATATCTGTCTGAGTTGCTTTCCTTGGGTGAATGTGAATGGCTACTTCTGGAAATTGCAGGGAAAAACAAACAAGGAAGATATAGAAGCAACCATAGTGTCATAATGAAAACTTACTTTCTAATGTTGAGTAGGTCTAAAGATATTTTCTAATGAGCAAGAATTTTGAAGTCAGTCAGATATATGTTTGTGCCCAGATTCCAACAGCAACTAATTAGGGAGACCACAGTACTCACCCTGAATGTTTCTTTGGCATATTTTGAATTGAGTATTCAGAGATCCTACAGACCAATGATATATAGCATTAAAATGAAATGTATCTGTCTGAATTAATAAACAGTGGATACAAGCAAAGGACTAGCTCACATGTCCTTGTTTAACTATGCAGAGCTTTCTCAGGAAGAAGTCTGGGGTCTAGATGTGGCAGGGCAAAACCCACTACAGGGGACTGGAACATGGACAACTTCATCTGCATACCAAGACCAAAGCTAGTCACTGTGCAACCAACTACCTCAACCTTCCAAAGCCTATGCCAACGTTATCTCTTCAGAATTCTAAGTTCTTATCTTTGGCATGACTTCCTTATAAATTTCAACCATCTTGCCCTGTTTGAGTCACATCTTATATTAATAAATGAGTTTCTTCCTTGTTATCCTATATATTGATTGTGGCTTTCATAGATCAAAGTTATGAAACCTTCAGTGGACAAAAAGTAAACTTAAAACTTCCCTACACTACCCACTTACACTTTTAGAAGGAGAATGCAATGACAAGCATCTAAATGGTGGATGAATCTGTAATCTGCATCCTGTCAGAAATTAAAACAGGCTTTAATCCTGACTACTCTACCTATTCCAGACTCTGTCCACTACTTTCTCTTTCACACAACAACAAAAAAAAGGCACCCACTCTGCAATTTTAATTCAAGGTTCAGCATCCTTCCCAGTTTCCTTTCATCAGCATAACGAGACCCCAACATCAAGGGGTGACCTCCCTGCTGTGGGCAGCACAGTCATTTCACTTAGGCTCTTTTTTTTTTTTTTTTTTTTTTTTTGTCTTTCTGAGACAGGGTCTCGCTGTGCAGTTCAGGCAGGTCTTGAAGGTCTTGAGCTCACTTTTGTAGCCCAGGCTGGTCTTGAACTCACACTGATCCTCCTGCCTCAGCCTCCCAAGTGCTGGGATTATAGGCGTGTGCCCCCACACCCGGCTCACTTAGGCTCTTGAAGGCCATAAACATTTCTCTCCAAGCTCCCACCACCTTGTCCTCCCCTCTTGACTTCTGTGCCCTGTTTACCTCTTCCCTCTCCCCCACCTACTCTTAGCTCCAAGGTTCCTCCTGCTCAACACTCTCTTACTTGAAACTCCGACACTACTCCAGCACTGGGGTCTCAGTTTTAATCCTCCAACCCCCTCTGATCCTACTTGCAGAGACAAAAGACAAGATACACCAGACTTGGGAGCACAGCTGCCTCCCCCTCATGCAATTACACATCAGGCTCTTCCATCATATCTCAGACCTTCCATACAGAACCAAAAGCTTGCCTGTATAGACACAGTTCTTGCAAAGCCTCAGCTATTTCTGTGGTGGAAGCAGGATAGGCAGTAGTTACAGCTAACATAATAATTGAGGCCCAAGCTCTCACCCATAAGCACACTACCCACAACAGGCTGATCCTATAGCTCTAACCTAAGTCTTCACACTGGGAAAAGGAAGAAGAGTTAACATCTACACAGACTCAAAATACACTTTCAAATTTGTTATGACTTCTCAAAGGCTGTGCTGTTTTGAACCACTGCATAATTATTTGTGTGCTTTTGCCCTACATTTAAACCATTTACTCCTAATAGAGCTTATGTCCTTCCATTCTATAGTTTTACCATTCACTCTTTGGCCTACGTAGTACCCTACACTATTCCAGGTTGAAGAATGAGTTGTGGAGAAAATTCATTGTCCTAAAACTATTCTTAAACTGGGAAGCAGCTGAGTTTCCCAGCTGGGGGGAAACCAACACAGCCTGAGGTATTTCCTGACCCTACTCCAAGGCTAAAACTGATGCAGCAAAATCTTGAGTCTGTCCCTCAGACATACCCATCTCCCCTAACACTCGAGCCTAACTAGAGTCTCCCCATGTAAGTACTGGCTTAGTTGTGACACATGCATATTTGTAATAGTTAAATTCTGGATAAAGAAAAAAAAAAAAAAAAATATATATATATATATATATATATATATATATATATATATATATAATGACAAATGAGACTTTTGGAGAAAATAGATGCACCTGAGAAAGACAATGCTTAGTGAAATAAATCAGGCACACAAGATTGAATATTATACTCTATCTCTCACTTGAATGGGGCAAAGTAAGTAATAGAAGAGGGACAGAAGGGGACAAAGTAATGGATCTTTTAAATAGGAAAGTGGTCCAAAGAAACAAGGGTGAACGGTGAAGGGTGAGGAGAAGGGGAAGGAGAAATAAGTGCACTATGCCCATGTAGAGGAGCCTAATAACCTCAATGAATGTAAGTATCACATGTCATAACATGATTATGTCCATGTTAACCTTACCAGTTAATATCAACAAGAATGAAAATTGGGATAGAGGAATTAGAGTAAGATAGAAGAAGGGTGGAGGGAATAGGAAGAAAATTTAAGAAAAAAATAAACAAGCTGTAGTATATACAGATACTTTCTTCCTGCATTAATTATAAACTGCATATAGTGCAAATATAAACTAATAAATTTTTCCAATGTTAAGAAAAAAAGCTCACTGCAAAGAACCTTATGTGACGTAGCTAAGATACATGTTTTCAGTTTTTCAGAACTTATAAGAGCAAAAAACACATGCTTTAAATTCTCATTCTTTGACTGAAAAATAATTAGCTGAGAAATTTTCCTCATATATCAATAGAAAAATGTCTCTGCTAATGAAACTTAGTATTATTAAGCTTTTCCTCCTCCATTCTTCTAAAATTTGCCTACCATCTTCCTCATCCTACATAAATCTCCAGCTTGCTGACATGACCTAATAATCTGTTGACCTCAGGAAAAATGTTTTTATTATTCCAGGACCCAGTCTTTTCCTAAGCTGGTTGATTCTTCCTTATGGAAGAATACTCTCTTCTCATATCTTCAATTTTATAATAGTGATAATAACAAATTCATATTGTGTTCTTTCTTTTTTAATTAATGTACTTGGTACAGAGCTTCATTATGCAGCCGACACATAGTGATCCTCCTGTTTGAGCATCCTCAGCACTGGGGTTACAGGCATGCACCAAAATGCCCGATTTCAGTGGCCCACTTAGCAGGCACACGCAGGGCTAGCACAACATGTGGTGTCGGAATCGAACCCAGCTCTCTGAACTTGCCAGGCAGGCACTTAGAACACTCAGCTATCTCTCCAGCTCTTATATTTATGTTCTTAAAATATCTCAGTCTTTGACTGCACTTTATGACTATTTCCATTGATTTCTATTTCTATTTTCATTTCCACATCTGTTGCCTTATCTTTCTGTCTAGCCAATTTCCCATTGTCACTTACTGGTGTCCTTGGGGAGATCAAGTTTCTTGTTCTCAATTTGTTTCAGAGAGACCTTCACAGAGAGTAGGATCTTTTCCTATCCCTATGGTTTCCAGAAGGTTGACTCACTGATTGAGCTCAGGTTCCAAATATTTAAAAAGGGACCTGGTGTACATAAATTAATTATTTTCAAGTTAATAAGCAGAAACTGGTTTCACTTTCCCTCTTTTATCTTTCAAACATTTTTATTGTTTAATGGTACAATTTACCTATGTGTAAGAAATCTATATCTGTTTATGACATATCCTGACATATCGTTTTTTTTTTTCCATTCCCCTCTCCTCCATTCATTCCTCTGACTTGTTTCACATAACATTAATTAATGTCTTAAGGTGCATTTGTTTTCTTAAAATGACTCAAATTCAACTTTCTTTATGACAAAGTAGAGCTCTGTGTAAATATCACATTGTTTTTATTTATTCATCATTGCTTATAGATTCAGCTATTACAATTGTGCTGCTATATATATATGTAATTTCATGCATCATTATCATATGACTCCTTTGACTCTTTCAGGCAGATACCCAGAAGGTATACATCTAGCTTCATGGGATAGCTAGTCCTACTTTTTTTTATGGATCTGATATCCACAGTGGTTATACTGATATCCATAGTGGTTATACTATTTTCAGTCCTACCAACAATGAAAAAGGGTTTCTTTTTCCCGGAAGTCTTCACCAGCATTTGTTGTTTTCTGAGATCATGGTGATAGATAGTAATATTTTCAATATTCTGAGGTAAAACAGGATCTTAGCATTGTTTTTAACTGCATTTCTATGTATGACAAAAGCTTCAGAACATTTTTCATATGATTGTTGGCCATTTGTATGTCTTTTAAGAAGTGTCTATTTCAATTGTCTGTTTTTATTTCTGTCTATTATCTTTTAAACATTTTATTGTTTATTGGATATATATATATATATATATATATATATATATATATATATATGGAGAGAGAGATCATATTCATCATATGAAATTTAGGCCTGTACATGATGTATCTTGATTTATTTTTTCTCATTCCCCTCTTCTCCGTTCACCCTCTCTGACTTATTTTACATAACATTAAGGTCTTGAGGTTGATTTTTTTGTTGTTGTTGGGCCTTTTATTTTGAGAGGATTGGCCTGGTGGGATGGCTCAGTGGTCTAAAGCTCTTGCTTGGGAAAGTTTCGGTGGCTTCAGGGACTGCAGTTTGATCCCAGGCACCCATGCTGCGCCAGCCCTGCCCTCGGGGTGGGCTGAGCCAGCCATAAAAATGAGTGAATAAACAAGCAAAGGTTCTGAAACAAGAAAAAAATAAATATTTTGAGAGGATATAATTGTTTTGAGTTTTTACATATTCTAAATGTTAGCTGGGTGTGGTGGTGCACACCTGTAATCCCAGCACTTGGGAGGCTGAAGCAGGAGGATTGGTGTGAGTTCAAGACCAGCCTGGGCTACCAAAGTGAGCTCAAGGCCAACCTGAACTGCATAGCGAAACCCTGTCTCAAAAAGACAAAAAAAAAAAAAAATAAATGTTAGTATTTTCTCCAAGGAGTAGATACCATCTTTTCCCTATTATATTCATTGTCTCCTCACTATGTTGGCTGATTCCTTCACTTTTCAAAGGTCTTTAATCAAATATAGTCCCATTTTTTTATTCTTGGTGCTACTTTTTATGCATTTGGGGTACTGCTGCCTAATGTTGAAGTATTGGTGATGAACACAGAAACTGGGCCATCTGAGTGAATACTGCAATGAGTCACAACTGACTCATAGCTACAAGAACAAACACAGCCTAAGGGATACACCAAGATCCATGGCACCAGTGGAAGTAATGTGGACTACACCATTAAGTATTCACTTGAAACTGCTATTTCTCCTGGTATTAGGATAGGTCTGGAGCTCCATATGTGAGCATAGGCTGATGATACCTGTGCTGCCCTGTCACAGTATGTGCCCACAGGTAGCATAGAGGATGAAAAGATTACTTGCAGATAAGACTTTGTTCTGTTACCGCCAGCCACTCAAAATAAATATATATATACATATATATGTTTATACTTAAATACATAAAAAATCCTTTAAGACATCTTCACCACACAATAAGACATAACACAAGGCTTGCTAAATTTGAGAATATATATGTTATACCGGGAATAATTTTATGTCCAAATAGTATGAGGATAGATAAATTTTGAGAACATTATAAATTTAGGAAATTAAATGTAATGATCCTGAAAACTCAAAGGGAACAAAATGAAAAATAAAATTTAAAAACTACTTTGACATAAACCTAAAATTGAAACGCAATGCACTGAAAGTTACAAAATACAGTAAGAGCATCAGTGTTGTAGCAAAAGACAGGAACACTACTATTGAAAGTTCTTGATGTTACCCATCAAACAAAAAAGGTAAATGGGATGCTTCAGTGATTTACTTATCTAGAGAATTTATCTCTAAAAGACCAGTAATAAAGTGAAAAATAAACAATGCAGATGATGGCTACTGAAGTCCCAACATAAGGTGTTGATTATGAACAGAGAGTATATGTTTCTAGATGAGAGTCAAAAGATAACAGCAAATGGATGAGAGAAATCAAAGTGTGAGTGATTTAATTTGTATTCCAGAATTTGAATGTGGAAAAGGGACTAATACTCTCAATTCATGACTTTGTAAGATCACATTCTGAAAACAGGACAGTATTGTGCACAGTACTGAAAAAGTTACAAAAATTGCAATGTTTAAAGATAGGAGAGAATAAATATGTTAATGTCACTGGAGAAGTTAGCATTACAAAGAAAATCTGATCAGAGGAAATTTACTTGTTCAATTTCAACAGATATAGAGCTATCCTATGTCCAATAAAATTACCTAAAATTGTCACCATTTTTCAATAAAACATAATTGATAACATTAGTAACACTATTAAAACTTTTATACTGTTGAAAACCAGAGGTTTAGAAGATCATGTAAATAGAAGATAGAAATACGCAAAAAGACTCATATGGGTAAATGGATAGAGTATGTCAAATTTGATGAATACAAGAAATTTTCTAACACTAAACAAAAGCATACGCAAATTTTTTCTGCACAGAAACATAATTGAAATACAATGTCCAAGTTATAAAATAAGTTTTTATGTCATCCACATTGATTTCACAAGTTATGCACCAGCTTAAGCATTGACAGCCATGATTTGTCTATATTTACATTTCCAGAAATTTATCCATGCAAAAGTTTCAGCTCACATTTCTCTCAAATTTGTTTAGTATTACTTCACTAAAGCTCTATTGAAAAAAGAAAAAACACTGCAAATGGTCGACTTGGGTACATTATTTTTTTTTTAATTTTATTTATTATTTTTGTTTCAGAACCTTTGTTTGTTTTTATTCACTCATTTTTATGGCCGGCTCAGCCCACCCCCAGGGCAGGGCTGGTGCAGCACGTGGTGCTGGGGATCGAACTGCAGTCCCTGAAGCCGCCCAAGCTTCCCCAAACAGGGGCTTTAGACCACTAAGCCATCCCGCTGGGCCCCCTTGGGTACATTATTAAAATGTAAGGTACTTCAATAAACATTGATCTTTGGGATACTCTGTAATAAAAAAGTTCTTCAACAGTTCAAAGGTGGGAAGAAAACCTTATATATGGAAGGAAGACTCACACA
The DNA here is from genome assembly GCA_004027025.1 of Myocastor coypus. Taxonomy (NCBI): domain Eukaryota; kingdom Metazoa; phylum Chordata; class Mammalia; order Rodentia; family Myocastoridae; genus Myocastor; species Myocastor coypus. Next base: position 9,001 of record PVJA010046279.1, read on the forward strand.
TTGACCTCTGATAACTACTTACTGATAAGCAATAAATTGCCCATGATTAAAAGAAATAAGCACATTCCTTTTATATTGCAAAAGTATTTCTAGAAATGCAATAAATTGCTGATAGTTCAAAGGAAAAGCTAAGCATATTTTTCCTATCGTGGAAAAGAAATGCTACCCCTTAAAATTTATTATTTCCCCAAATTTCTGACCACTGAAGTTTGTGTGAATAAAATTTTCCTATAAACTCTAGATTGGACAATTATGAGATTTCTGTCTTATCCATGGTCATATTGTTATATGGCAACACAGTGGTACATATTAGGCACTCAACCATCTTTTCTAAAGACACTTGGTCACTATTTGAATAAATTTTCTTTTAATTTGTTTGTTATGTTTTTAAGAGTAAAAATAGAAGGAAAAAGAAAAAAAGAACAGTGACAAGGGTACATATAGTACAGAATTTCAAGACAAGAAAAATTTAACAATGGTTGCATTACATATTTTCATCATCAAATCAGTATAGATCAACAGATATAGGTATGTAAGACTGATCAAACAATTAAACATTAACACTTTCAATAAACATTAATTTTTTTAACTCTGCCAATTGCATTTTGAATTTAAGTTACTCTTCTAAAAAAAAAAAATTATAGGGGTTGAGATTGCAGAAAATGCAAGGTCCTGAGATTGATTCCTGGTGCCCCCCAAATTTTATTTCTTAATTTATTTCTTCTTTTGAGTCCTTAAACTAGGGAAACTAAGATATTTGCGTATGTAGGTCTGGTTTATTTCACTAGTGAGTATACATTCAAGATATATCCATTTATGGGGATCTCTCGGCCGACCCCAGCTAATGGCTGAGGGACTAGGGCGGCTGTCACAGGTAGGTTTGGAGCTGGAGCGGCGAGGTGGGCAGCCACCTCCAACTGAGAGGCTTTCGCCTTCCCGGTTTCGCTGAACGCCAGGCGCGGGGCGGGACGCCGCCAAGCTCTACGTTTGCTGCAGCCCCGCGCAGAACTTCGCGTAAGCGCCAGGAGAGGGGAACTCTTCCTGGGCTGTGCGCTCTCGAGTTATTTTGGTTTGGATGTTATTTGTTTGGCACCAGAGTATTCTTTGAAGAACGTTGTACAATATTGGAGGACGGCAGAAGCAGTTTTGATTGATCTGTATGGCTTGGAATTGAACTTTCAGGGAAACTGTACCCAGACATTGCTGAAGACACTGAAGGCTGTCCGATACCACTATGCTGGCAAGGCCCTGTTCCTTTGCATAATGTGTTGCACTAACATCAGCTGTGAATGGGAGAGTGAACATGATGACCGTGAACTGGAAACAAGCAATGAATTTTCAGCCTTCTTGACTTTGAGATTGTTAGTAATCAGAGCATGGCTGCCTCTTTGTATGCAATTAAGCAAAAAAATTGATGAAAAAAATTTGAGCAATGTTAAGGTGATTGTACCAGAACACAGGAAAAAATTAGTGAAGGCTTTTATTGATCAGCTCTTCACTGAGGTTTACAATTTTGAGTTTGAAGATTTACCCGTAAAGGATGGTTTTTTGAAGCAGTCCACTGAGGAGGTTAACATGATCACAGCTCCTGAAGTAGAAAAAATCCAGGATGAAATAGAAACATATTTGAGAAGTCTACCAGCACTGAATGGAAAAATAACTATTATTACATCTCCTTTGATTCCAGACATTTTCATACATGGATTTACTACAAGAACAGGTGGGATATCTTACATACCAACGCTTAGCTCATTCAGTCTCTTCAGTAGTTCCAAACGGAGAGATCCCAAGACAGTTGTTCAAGAAAACCTGCGTAGGTTGGCAAATGCTGCAGGATTTAACGCAGATAAATTTTACCGAGTAAAGGCTGATCATGGGCCTGGCAGGATGGCTCAGTGGTCTAAAGTGCCTGCTTAGGAAAGCTTAGGCAGCTTCAGGGACCAAAGTTTGATCCCTGGCACCACATGCTGCACCAGCCCTGCCCTCAGGGCAGGCTGAGCCGGCCTTAAAAATAAACAAACAAACAAACAAAAGTTATAAAAAAAAATAATAAAAAAATAAAGACTGATCATGCCAAAGAAGTCTCGATTATGGGGAAAAAAAGAGCCTGAATTTTATGATGGAATAACCACAAATCAGAGAGGAGTCACAACTGCAGCTCTTGGTGCTGACTGTATACCTATAGTTTTTGTAGATCCTGTCAAAAAGGCATGTGGGGTTGCACACTCTGGGTAGAATGGTACTTTGTTAGGTGTTGCAATGGCTACAGTAAAGGCTATGATATCAGATATGGCTGTAATTTGGAAGACATTATTGCTATACTGGGACCTTCAGTAGGACCTTGCTGTTTTACTCTTCCCAGAGAATCAGCAAGTGCGTTTCATGATCTTCATCCTACTTGCGTCAGACTGTTTGACTAACCAAATCCTTACACTGACATCCATAAAGCCACCAGGATTCTTCCAGAACAAGGAGGAATTCTTCCACACAATATTCAGGACCAGAACCAAGATCTCAACCTCTGTACATCCTGCTCTCCTGAAAAGTTTTTCTCGTGCATCTGAGATGGCTTTAACTTTGGTACACAGATTGGCCTCATATCACTTAGAGAATGAGATAACTTGACTGAATTTTTATGTAAATTTCATCTTCCTTAAAAACTGGTGGCAAGGAAGAAGTTAACTGATTTGTGTAAAACACAGAGGATTGCAATGGACAATTCATCTTTAGGCTATATTTGCACCCTCAATACCAAAACCAAATGATTTTTATTTAATTTTAATGATAACTGACTAAAAATTGTATGATATTGTATAGATGAAGATAATTCTAAAATGTTGTACTCATTGTTATATAAATCAGGAATAGATTCATTGAGTATTTATTGGACATTTACTAATTGCCAGGTATGACATCAAGCATAAACTAACCAAAATGCCTGACTTTTTCCTTTAACTCCAGTACACTGCAGGAAATAAACCTTACATCTTAAATTTAATTTTAGTATCAGAAGAAGGGTGCTTGAAGAAGGTTGTTAATTTTACCCAAAAGGCAGGACAGAGAAGGTATTATAGCAAAAATGACACGTGGGTCCAGAATATGTGTAGGCTTTTAACAAATGAACAACCACAGCAGTGAGGGAACATCATGAAATAGAACATGCAACTCTGGAAATGTATACCTTGTCCTAGAGACAGAACAGTGTGGGCAGAATGAAGACTGAAAAAGCAGTTTGAAATAGATTGGTAGGATCCTCAAATGCCAAGTCAAACGTTTGGAGTTTCTTTTTACAGGCAATTTGTAGGCATCAAGCAGAGGAGCATTTTTATTTCCTTATTATCCTGTCTAATATGGATTTATACTGTGAGAGACAGAAATAAACTAAGAGCCAGTAAAAATATTTCAAAAAAGAATCAAGTTCCAATAAAGGAGTGGGAGATAAAATGGAGAATAGAGTAGATGAATTAGAGAGATACACCAGTAAGATGGACTCAGTAGATAGTAGAATTGAGAGGTGAGGACAAGTAGGCAAGTCATTGGTGATTCCAAAGTTTCTGCTTAGGTAACTACCAAGAGTAGCAACAAAGTTGGGGAGGGGTATCAGACAAAGGAAAAAGATGAGTTTCACCTTACCACAGAATAAAGTGCATATGGATGGAAATTTAGAACTGGAATTTAGGAGGGAGGTTGGGAAAAAGACATAGATTTGAAAGTTGGCTAAACAGAGATGATGCCAGAGTGTGGTGGAGCCTGTTGAGTTAAATTAGGATGCACCAGAGTCTGTTGGACCATGTTGTGTTAAACTAGGATGCAAAAAGAAGTCCTAAGGATGCAGCCTCATGCAGCACCTGCATGGCAAAAACAAGAATCTGAAACAGCAAAAAAGAAAATATAATGGTAATCAGAAATTAAAAATAATTTTAAGAAATAAAAAACAATAGAGCATTGCCACTTTGAAGAATCCAGAACAGGTGTGAGAGGTACTCAACGAAGTCTTTGAGGGTAACACAAAGCAAGAATTGAGAAGAAACCAGCTGTCTAATTTATTAAAGCTGTCTTCAGTAGCTGTCGGCAGTGAAGCTGACAGCCAGGTTTCAGAGCATTAAGGAAGAACATACACAGATATTAACTCTTAGTTGACTGTTTTCACTTAAGAGAAAATAAAGGGATTTATTTTTTTTGATATGAGTAGTTTCAAGTATATTCGTAGACTAGATAGAGAAATGTTAAGCTACATTTATATGATTGAACTTAGGATCTTGTGCTTGCCAGGCAGGCACTTATGCCACTGAGCTATATCCCTGGTCCTTAAAAGGTATATTTTTAAATGTAAGATGATCTATTGCATCTTGAAAAGACTTTATGTTGTACCTATATTTCCAGCATATGTATGATATAGTAACAACAAATATTTTCTTGATACCTACAAAGGATTGAAATGTATACTACCTCATTTATCTTTATGGCTACTATGAAATATATAGGTGAGATGTTACCATTTTTACTCAGATGAGAAACCGAGTCTCATAGAGGTGAAGTTCAAAGTCATACAGTTTGTGGTAAGATTAGAACATACATTTTATGACTTAGATCTCTCAGGTTTTACAGTTACCACTACCTAAATTTTATTTTTACTTTCATCTTTACATTAATATTCTGTATTCATACATCATTTAAATTTTGTTCAGGAATTGTAACAGGTTAGAAAACATAGACTTGTAGACATCAAGATGTTTAATGTAGTGAAAAATGAAAGTTAATAAGCCAGAAGTTTCAGTATTGTAATATGTGTTGTGCATCTTCACAAGCTTGGTACCTTGTCTAATTTAATTCCTCTATGCGTTTTATAGCCCCATGTGAAATTAAAATGAAATACCTCATATTTTCCAATTGAGGATTGATATGGAACACAAATAACAGAAATTTCAGATTCATAGGAAGTACTGATTTGCTTAGTGGTAACAATAAAGATTAAGGAATAATTTCACATGTTGAGAAGGCTTGAATTTCTTATTCATTGTGTATTGTCTTTAAAGTTGTAACTTATAGTCAGTCACATTTTTAAAATACCATTTTTCAAAACAAAAGTTATTTTTTGTTATCTATGAAAAAAGATATATCCATTTATATATGAAGTCTTCTAGTTTATCATTCCTTATAGCTCAATAATATTCCATTTTATGAAAATACCATCTTTTTCAACCAATCTTCAGATGATGGGCATTTTGGTTGTTTCCAGGATTTAGCTATCACAAACTGTGCTGACATAAACATAGATGGACAGATATCACTATGATATGATGTTTTCAGTTCTTCTGGAAAAATTCCCAGGAGGGGGATAGCTGGATTGAATGGGATTTCCAGCTCTAGTTTTTTAAGGAGTCTCCACACTGCTTTCCATAATGGTTGCACCAGTCTGTATTCCCACCAGCAGTGCAGAAGCGTTCCTTTTTCCCCACAGCCTCTCCAACATTTATTGTTGGTTGACTTCTTTATAGTAGCCATTCTTTCTGAGGTGAGATGGTATCTAAGTGTTGTTTTGTTTTGCATTTCACAAATGGCTAGTGATGTGGAGCATTTCTTCATGTATTTATAGGCTTCTTGAATTTCTTTCTCTGAGAAGTGTGTGTTCATCTCAGATGCTCATTTCTGGATTGGATCTTTGAACTTTGGGACCCTAATGCTTTTTAGTTCTTTATAAATTCTAGATAGAAGACCTTTGTCTGAATATTTATTAGTTAAAAACTTTTTGAAATTTGTGGGTTGTCTTTTCACTCTGTTAGTAATTTCTTTTGACATGAAAAAACTTTTCAGCCAGAGGAGGTCTCATTTGTTGATTATTTCGCATGTTAAACGTGCATTTTGATTCTTGTGCATGAACTCTTTGCCTACCCCGATGTCTTTAAGATTTCCTCCAACTTTCTCCTCTGGGATGTTTAGGGTTTCTCTTTTAATATTTAGATCTTTAATCCATTTTGATTTTAGTTTAGTGAATGGTGATAGACCTGGGTCATGTTTTAGTTTTCGACATCTGGAGAGCCAGTTTTTCCAGCACCATTTGTTGAAAGGCCATCTTTCTTCCAGTAAACATATTTGGCCCCTTTGTCAAAAATAAGGTGGTTATACACCAGTGAAGCATCTGCTTCCTCTTAGTCCAAAGAGAAGAATTTTCTTTTCCTTTCTTCTTCTTCTTTTTTTTTT
>PVJA010046280.1:0-15199 GCA_004027025.1 Myocastor coypus
ACCATGAGCAGGCCTGAGGCACTCCACACATACTTCATGAGGAACTGCTCCAGCATGACGTACCACAGGCGCTCTAGCAGGATCACGTTGATCTGTGCTGCCAAGGCTCGGTAGCAGTCCTGCAGCAGCGCCAGCTCTACCTGCACAAGGGCGAGAAGGCGACACATGCTGCTCATACTTGCTGTGCCATCAGACACCAGGATGGGACCACGTGTGGAGTGGCCTTACAACTGGGGAGTGGCTCCTGTCCCTGTTTCTGCTATCTCATCATCTCTCCCCCTGACCTGCTTTTTTTTGAAACAGAATGTGGCTATGTAGGGCAAGCTGGCCTTGAACTCCCTGTGTAGCACAGGCTGGCCTGGAATTTGAGGCAATTCTCCTGCCTCAGCCTCCCAAGTGCTAAGTTGACAGGCCACCACACTCCACCCCTTTGTACCCTGGCAGCTTCTGGATGCAGGCTCAGGCAGTGACTTTCCTGCCACTGCTGAGCTTGAGGGGCCTCTCTAGCCACCACCCCCGTCACTGCTCTCAGGCTTCATCCACCCTGTCCTGTGAATCCCCAGCTGGAATTAGGCACCTGGCGCCACACGAAGAGCAGCAGGGAGAGTGGGCAGTGCCATTCCATCTCTGCCTGCCCACGCCAAACCTCCCTCTACTTTCTCAGATGTGCTCTCCGTAGTAAGCTCGAATTGCATTTTCCCACAGAAGCCAGGAGTCCTCTTCAGCACCACACCAGCTTTCCTTGACCTGGACACCATTTGCCATGCTAGAAGGGGACAGATGTCTCTGTGGGGGGGAGGGGCTATAGCAGTGAGATAGGCAGCACAGTGACTATGGGCTCCAGGGGTTGCTCCACATCTTCCTAGTACCAGCTCAGCACTGTTTGGCACCCTCGTGTCCTCAGAAGGACACTGGGGCCCAGAAACAGAGTGACCTGCCTAAGCTTGCACCACCGCCTGGAGGGAGCAAATGCAGCAGGAATGTGGGCCACACTGGTGGGGCTTCTAGGACCAGATCCTTATAAAGGATGCTTTGACTGATTGAGAAAGGGTTACTTTGTTCTCAGTAAGAGGTTGTGTGCATGTGTGGATTTTAATCAGCAGCCTGGCCAGGCACCCTGGTGCATGCCTGTCATCCCAGAGGCTGAGGTAGGAGCACCAAGAGTTTGGGACCAGCCTGGACTAGCCAGTGAGTTCAAGGCCAGCCTGAAAGGGGCAAACTCTGTCTTGAAAAAAAAAAAACTCCAAAATAAGCAGCCTCACCAAACTCCTACAGAGAAGAGATTACTCTGCGTGCCCTAACCTCCGGATCTGTGCCTACGCTGGTGCCCATGGGGACGTCTGCCAGTACATATGCCTGTACAACACGGGCTATCAAGCCACCTGTAGGGGCTGTCATCCCACAAGGAAGACCACACACAGTCAGGCCTAAAAGCTGTACTGGGGCCCTCTGCCCTGGTAAGTGAGGTTTCTTGGCGAAGCTGCTATTTCCTGCAGCTGGCCTGAGGAAGTCCTTCTGTGAACCTTTGCTCTCTTGTGCCTCTGGCACCTGGCTGTGCCGGCAAGCAGCCTTTGCCCAGGCCCAGGCTCCTGTTCCTGAGTGAGCGCATCCCCCGTGAGCACCCACAGAACCTTGCTAGTGCTGGGAGCAGCAGGAGCGCCAGACTAGGCTGTGATGGAGCTGCGAGAGGACCTCGCCAAGTGTCTTGCTTGAGGCCACAGACGCCTGCCAACCCCCAAGAGAGCATCAATGGGGCACTGCCTAAGGCCATATTTTTCCTCTTCTTCTGAAACCTGGCTCCACCCCACCCGTCTTTTCTATGTTCAGGGATGAGCCTTGCTTTAAAAAGTCAAAACAGGCAAACTGGCTTCTCCACAACACAAAGTTTCTGGAGTCCAAGCTGCCCAGCCAGGCCGGGAACACCCGGGCCTTGGGAGTTGGGAGCTGAACGCCACAGCCCCTCCCCCCAGCATTCGGGGAACTGAAACTGGAGTTTCCGAGGAGAGCAGAGCCTGAGGCAGCTGCGGCCTCAGGCACGAGGAAGAGGTGGGGCGGCAGCTAAAGGCGCAGGCCCCTGTAACCTTCCTAGGGCCGGCCCACTAGGCCCCAACAGCACCCCGGAGCTGTGTGTGTGCACAGCAGGGGCGGAAGGGCGGCCACGCAGGAGACAGGGCAGCCGCGGGGTGGGCAGGAAGTGTCCTGAGTAGTGGCGGCTGGGGCCAGGCAATCTTGGTTCAGGACCTCTGGGAGGTTGCTGGGCAGTTAGGCCCAGACCTCTGGTGGCCTTGACCCTGAGTACTGCCACCACTGTGGCCCCTGAACTGGGCGCTGCTCATTAACCTCCGCTTGGGCTGAGTCATGCCTATAATGCCTGCCTACCCAGCTGGCCAGCTGTGCTGGACGCTGGCCTTCAAAGGCCCCAGGACGCAGCAGAGGCCAGGCGGCAGGCTGGGGTCAGCAGCACTGCTTCAGGCTGGCAGGGGTTCTGGCTGGCTGAGAGCACAAAAGCAGAAGTGACTTGGGGCTCCGGGCAGCCCACAGGACAGTTCCCGCCCAGCTGGGCCACTTCTCCATTCCCAGCATTCCCACCATCCCCACATCCCTTCCCAGGCTGCACAACCCTCCAGCGTTAGCCCTGGCCTCCCAGGACCTTGCCCCACCTCGTGGCCCCCATAGAAGGCGATCTCCTCCGAGTTAGCCACCACACGAGAGTGCATGTAGCGCAGCTCTCCTTTCCGTCGTGCCTCCTCGGCCACCAGCTCCCCAAACTTGGGCGAGAAGGCCCGCAGCACGTTGGCTGTGAGAAACACCACGAGGCCTGCGATGGCTGAGGGCCAGGCTGTGCCGGCCCCGCGGGAGCGTGCTGCCCGGATGAGAGTGTAGGAGGTCACGGCCACGTCCAGCAGTGGCTTGGTCAGGTTGGAGTAGAGGTGAGCCACGGAGGCGGCGAAGGCCACTAGGTCCTCAGTCAAAGACTGGTCGGGGTTACGAAGACGCCCATCCATGTTGCTCACGCGGTAGTAGGTCTGCTGGGAGAAGTACAGGCTGTAGGCATGGGCCACTAGACGGCTGCGGAAGGACAGGGCTAGCTGACCCTCCAAGTAGCGGATGGCGCTGTTGACGAAGGTGGCGGGCAGCGCAATGAGCAGCCACTGCACGAGTTGCCAACCGAAGGCGCGAGGGTCTTTGCGCACGATGCAGCGGGCCAGCCGGCCGTCCAGGCGGGCCACGTACACGGAGAGGAAGGTCCGGCTCACCAGTGCAGCTGAGTGCAATGCCAGCAGCCCGGTCTCCCGGCACAGGACCCTGGGGAACAGTAGTCGCAGAAGCACCAGAAGCCGCCGCAGGAACACCCGGTTCATGCCAGCCTTGGCTGCAGGAGGCCCCAGGGTCTCCTGTGGGGACTCCACCGCCTGGCCCTGAGGAACCCTGGCCGGGGCCAGGCACTGGCGCACGAGAGGATAGAGTTTGTGGGCTCCGTAGGCAGTGAGCGCCAAGACCACCGCTGTGCGCCTCAGTGTGGTCACCCGCGAGGACCTTGGGGTGGAGAGCACCGGCATGTCGCCTGGTGTCCAAGGCAGCAGCAGCAGCAGTGGAGGCAGGTGCTAGAAGAGCTGTTGCTCTGAGCCCAGGCTCGTTGTCTAGGCAACTGGAAACCTTGCAGTGGTCCCACAGACTGTCGCTTTGGGCCTCTGGAGTGTTGACAGGGGACTTAGAGCCCTCCAGGGTCGTGGCTTCTTCAGGCAGCTCAGCTGTTGCAGGACCTTAGCTTCTCTTTCCCCAGCCCCTGAGGTCAGAGCCTCCAGAGGTCTCAGGCAGAGAGGGCGTTTTTCCCTCCTCCTCCTCCCCCGGCGGCGCCCCTCCCCGGGGCACCGGGCGCGTCCGTCCCGCAGCCTTGCTCAAGCAACAGTGACTCCGCCACCAGCCCAGAATCCCTACCCACCCAACCCTCCCCGAGGGGCGAGCCGGGGGAAAGGGAGGAGACGGAGAAGGGGCGGGAGGCGGAGCTCAAACATCAAGGGCCCCACCCCGTTCTCGCCTCTGGGATGGTCCCGCCCCACCCCTCAACCACAGAGACGAGAGCTCAGCGGACGGGCTAGAGAAACAGCTCTCCCCTTCCCGCCAAGGTTCCTCCGGGCCTCGCCCCGCCCCGCCCCGTTCCGGCCCTGGGCCTCCCGAGCGCGCGGCCGGGCGGGGCGGAAGCGGTTCTGGGCGGAGCTTCCAGGACCTCGCGAGGATTGGTGGGCAGGGTCCGACGGGCGCTTCCGGTTTCCGGTCTCGGAGTGAGGGGCGGGCAGGCTGTAGTGGGAGAGTTTGGTGTCGGCGGCTGGGCGTGCGCGGTGGCTGTGAGAACCTTGGTGAGCGGGGTGCTTGCGCCACCCTGGGACCCGGCGCGGCCGGGGCCGCCCGAGGCCGCCCGGGGTGCTGGCCATGGAGCTTCTCTTGGCCCCTCCCCCAGTTAGAGGAATGAGCATTGCGCAGGGAACGGGTCTTTGAGGAGGCTTTTGGCTGAGGGCCGACCGGCGCGTGCGGGTCGGGCGGGGCGGAACAGAGGGACATGGGGGCTGCGGCGGGGATGGGGACAGCCTTATGCGGGGCGGCTGCGAGGATAAGGACGTGGACCCTAGTGAAACAGCACGCTGAGGCGTGGGGGCGTGGGCCCTGGGGGCGGGCATGCGGAGCCGCGGCCACCGGGGCCCCATGGCACCTCACGGTCGGTGCTCTAGCTAGCTGGCGCGGGGAACTGCTGGGGCTACCGTGAGAGCTTGCAGTGCTTTTGGAGAAGACTTGCTGTTTTGAGAACTTTCTTGGGGCAAGGCTTCGAGGTGTTCTTTGTAGACGTGCGTTTGTTCTTGGCCCCTGCCCCTGGCCTCTAGGAGTCGCTCTTGTGGGCGGCTGAGAGTCGCCTGAGGCCTCTGGCCCGATCAGACAGGAGAAGTCGGGAGCTCCAGAAAAGAGCTCTAGAGGCTCTGGGATCTCTGTGCCCATCATAAGGGCTGGGGAGGGGCAGTGATCTTGGACCGTAGTCTCTGAAATTGTGGCCCCAGGGCGGCCGCAGCAGGACTTTGCGATGCGTCCAGTTCCTGCACTAGAGCGTGCTTGCCTGAACTGGGAGCCTGATGGATGCTCCTGTGCTTTTGTCTGTACAAGGTGCCATCTTACTCAGACAGGCTTCAGGAGTCTCCTGGACTCCCCAGGGAAAGAAAGTATCAAGAGAATGGCTCTGAATGTGTTCACAAACCCGATGGAGAGGGGCGAGTGACTTCTAGCAAGTGGAAGTTTGGAGGTTGTTGGCCAAGTATCCCAGCTCAGTGCAGCCCTCCACGTTCAGCCAGGGCTTTGGAGCTGGTCCAGGGTGACCCCAGCCTCCCGGGGTGCCTAAACTGGCTACTCAGCCTCATGGTCCTCCTGCACCCTCTGTGCCTTGCCAGGAACAAAGTTCGCAACTCTCTGGTGGAAACCTCGTCACAGGATGAGTCTGCAGTGGACTGCAGTTGCCACCTTCCTGTATGCGGAGGTTTTCGCGGTGTTGCTGCTCTGCATTCCCTTCATTTCGCCCAGAAGGTGCAGTATGGAGAGGGCAGGGGAGAAGCGGGAGGTGGTGGGCGCTATGATCACTCTAGCCTGCGTGTACAGAGCCAGGGGGACCCTGGAACTGGCTCGAGGTGGAAACAGGTAGAACCTGTCCAAGAGTGGGGGTGGCAAGGGGTTGTTTTGACTGCATCTTGCTGAGTTCCCTTCTGGTGCACCATGCATTCTGGTCTCCGGAATGGCTTGAAAGGAGGGTGCCACACTGCTCGGGAGGCCACACCCTCCTGCCTCACTGCAGCAGGCACCTTGGGCTGTGTGGGATGGGATGGCCCTGGGCTGGGAGCACTTGCACCACCTTGTTGCTGCTTGCTTGGCTGACTTCTATCCTCCTTACCAGCCTCGAAGGCATTGCGCAGTAAGTAACCTTGTGAGCATTATTCAGCCTAGAAGGATAGGCCAGAGGATCTGGTAAAAGTTAATAGTAGATTAATTTTTAAATTATACACAGACATACGTTATTCCTGTTTAAGCTAAAGTGTTACAAATAAGGCTAAATCACACGTATGTTTAGGAACCTTTTAAACGAAAAACACAGAACCCTATGGAGTAGTTTTGTGGAATAGCCAGTTGGCCTGCAATTCAGAGAAAATACAGAGCCAACCCTGCAGAGTTTTGTAGGACAGACAACCTGGTTTCTGCACCAAGTCAGTTGAAAAGGAAAGCAAAACGGGAAAGGAAGTGGAGCAGAAGAGTAAAATAGACTGGGCACAAACTAGATGGCAAATCAGATGGCAGGAACAGTGGCCAGCTATTGCCAGATGTAATGACTGGGCTCTCCAGATAAGCCTCAGGAGGCCAGGCTGCCTTTTTGATTTCCCAGTGTGCCAGCACTTCTGAAGGCTCTTCTCGGGGCTCCCATTCTGAAGTGTCTGTAGGCAAAAATGCTGAAAGGTCTAGCCTCCTTTATAGGAACCCAGGGTGGTAGAGGACTAGACGGATGAAGGTTTATTGTATAGAAGGACAATTTAAAGAAATACCCTGAGCCGGGCGTGGTGGCTCACGCCTGTAATTCCAGCACTCGGGAGGCTGAGGCAGGAGGATCGGTGCGAGTTCGAGACCAGCCTGGGCTACAAAAGTGAGCTCAAGCCCAGCCTCAACTGCATAGCGAGACCCTGTCTCAAAAAGACAAAAAAAAAAAAAAGAAATACCCTGTGAGGGCTGACGGTATAGCTCAGCGAATTAAGGTATAGTTCAGCAGATTAAGCCTTTGCTTAGGGAAGTGCAGGGGCCAGGGTTCAGTTCCTGGCCCTGCCTGCCATGCTGGCCTGCTCTCCAGCACGCTGAGCCGGTGATGGAGTCTGGGCGTGGTGGTGCGTACCTGTAATCCCAGCACTTGGGAGATACAAGCAGGAGGATCACTTTGAGTCAGTAGTGAGATCTTGTACAAAAAAAAGGACAGAAAAAGAAATACTCTATGTATGTGGCAGGTACTTCAAATATTCCAAAGGGGGAATGACAAGGTTTTTGCTTACCATGTTTCCTTGGGTTTCTATATATAGACAGGCTCTTTCTGAGATACTACTGCAAAGGCTATAAATTGTAGAATCAGTAGGAGCTGAGCCTGTCAGTGTGGGGTCCTTGACCACTGCAAAGGGTCCCAAGCTAGCTGTATTCTGCTTAGAGCTGGTCCCCCAGGTATCTACCTCTATAGCCTCACTGCCTTTTCTTACTTTCTTAGATGGCAGAAGATTTTCAAATCCCGCCTAGTGGAGCTGGCGGTCACCTATGGTAATACCTTTTTTGTGGTTCTCATTGTCATCCTGGTGTTGCTGCTCCTTGGTAAGTAACCCAGACCCACTGTGCTGTGTGGGCTTGGTGGGATAGGTTTTGCTGCAAAGCTCTGTAAAGAGAATGGCTGCTGCTGCCTAGAGAGAGGCCAGTCATGCACCCATTTCTCTTGTGGAAAAGTTTCACCATCTGTTAAGAGGCTTCAGCATGCTGGCTGCTGGCAGGGCCTCATCTGTGAGAAGCACCTCTGCCAGTGGGCATGCGCTCTTAGCGTCTGTTCTGGAGGTGGCTCCTCAGGTCTCTTGAACAGATGCTGAAAGAAGCCAGTTGCCATGAGTAGTGCTGCTCTTCAGTCCCCTAGCAGTACATTTTTCTCCCTTGAAGTTAAGTGGCCTCGAAGAGGAGACAAAATGATCTGAGTTACCTCCAGAGGGGAGCCATGCTTCAGGAAAGGATCCTGCACTTCTTTTTTTTTTTTTTTTTTTTGTCTTTTTGAGACAGGGTCTCGCTATGCAGTTGAGGCTGGTCCTGAGCTCACTTTTGTAGCCCAGGCTGGTCTCGAACTTGCACCAATCCTCCTGCCTCAGCCTCCCAAGTGCTGGGATTACAGGCGTGCGCCACCACGCCTGGCTTGATCCTGCACTTCTAAGGGACTGGACAGCTGACTGGAAAGAAAGTGTTGGGTGCTTGAGATATCCCATCCCTTTCTCCTCTTGGCTGTCCTCCATGGTGGTCCATTTTGGTTTTTTTGGTACCAGGAATTGAACTTGAGACCTTACATTTGCCAGGCAGGCACTGTATCTCTGGCTCCAAGGTAGTACTTAGGATACTGGGATTTCCTGAAGTGTTTGATAGTATAGGAAATCACTAATATTTTTTTCCTGAAGAAAATTATTATTATTATTATTATTATTATTATTTTGTCTTTTTGCGACAGGGTCTCACTATGCAGTTCAGGCTGGCCTTAAGCTCACTTTAGTGGCCCAGGCTGGTCTCGAACTCGCACCAATCCTCCTGCCTCAGCCTCCTGAGTGCTGGGATTACAGGCGTGAGCCACCATGCCCGGCTGGTGCTTTGTTTTCATCTATGTGGTTTAGGCTAGCCTTGGGCTGACTTTGTAGCCTAGGCTAGTCTTTTTTTTTGTTGTTGTTGGTCTTTTTGAGACAGGGTCTCGCTATGCTGTTGAGGCTGGGCTTGAGCTCACTTTTGTAGCCCAGGCTGGTCTCAAAACGCGCACCAATCCTCCTGCCTCAGCCTCCCGAGTGCTGGGATTACAGGCGTGAGCCACTACACCCGGCAGCCTAGGCTAGTCTTGAACTTGAAATAATCCTCTTGGTTCAGCCTCCTGTATGTTGGGGTTACAAGCTTATGCCATCATGCCCAGCCAGTCATAGTTTTTTTAATGTTTTTCTGACTACAAAAATAATGCGTGATTAGCCATGTATGGTGGCACATGCCTGTTATTCCAGCACTCAGGAGGCAGAGGCAGGAGGATTGCTGTGAGGTCATCCCCTTAAACTGCTCCTGAGGCCACTTCATTATATATACTGCTAAAGCAAGCGCATGAGAGCCTGTTTCAAAACAAATGATGGTGCATATTTTTTAAAAATGCAGAATTTGGACATAGTTAAAGTCCCTCACAATGTCATGTCCCACGGGCAACAATTGGGAGTACTTTGTGATAGGCTTTTTTGGATGGTGTTACAGCAGAGAAACAGACAGAAGGCAAAAGGGGAAAGCACTTTATTATCTTTGAGGACTGGGAGAGAATCTGGGGAAGATAAGAGAGTCTCTAAACTGGAACAAAGGGAGGCTGAGGCTTTGATGACCTTTTGCCAGGTGTGGAGTTTGAAGGAGGTGTTCACAAATACCTGAGAAGCTGATTGGGGCCTTCCCTGAGGTGATGGAAAAGGCGAAAGGAAGTTGCACCCTGGGCTAAGTTGGAGAAGAAGCTGGGGAGGTGGTCTCTGGGAAGGAAGATAAGCTGGTGTTTTAAAGGCTTCAGCCATATTAGATGACCACCATAATAATTCAGCAGTTCATACTAGAGCCAGAACCTATCACTTTTTGTGAGGTGGGGTGCTGTTATGCAGTAGTTGAGGCTGTTCTTAAACTCACAACTGTCCTGCTTCAGCCTTGAATATATGCTATACATAAAATGTTTACCACACTGGTATAATATAGATGTTGTTGTGGATCTCACTTTTTCTGCTTTGTGTCCCTTAGATTTTTAATCCCAGTCTCATCTCATTGTCTTTGGAGATTGTACAGCAGGCTTTCGTGCAGTCACACTGTACCCTGGCTCCTGCCTTCTGGGTATTCTCGAAGTGCTGCTTCTGTGGGATAAATTCATAGTGTGGACTTGATGAGCCAGACAGGGTCTCACTATGCAGTTCAGGCTGGCCATGAGCTCACTTTTGTAGCTCAAGCTGGTCTCGAACTCACACTGATCCTCCTGCCTCAGCCTCCCAAGTGCTGGGATTGCAGGCATGCGCCACCATGCCCAGCTTAGGTGTACTTTTTTTTTTTTTTTTTTTTTTTTTGGAGCCTGAGGTTTCCTAATGGCAAGATGTTCAGAAGGTCAGGCAGACTGTGTAGTGCACAATCGCCTTGAAAACTAAGACCAGGTCCTGAACCAGAAATTCTTTACTTTTTTTAAACTTTATTTATTTATGTTATGACTGGTTCAGCCTGTCCTGAGAGTGGGGCTGGCGCAGCATGTGGTGCTGGGATTGAGCCATGGCCCCTGTGGTTGCCTAAGCTTGCCTAAGCAGGCACCTACACAGGCGCTTTAGACTGCTGAGCTATCTTGCTGGTCCCCAAACCAGAAATTCTGAGCTGCACAGTACCTAACCATTATTTCATTTTTTTGCCCCCTAGTTTTGGGCATTGAGCCCAGAGTTTTTGCACTGAGCTGTGCCTCAGTCCTTTTATAGTTTTTGTTTTGAGACAATGTCTTGCCAAGTTGCTCCAACTGGGCCCAAGCTTCAATCCTTTTGCCTCAGCCTCCTAGAGTGCCAGCTGTATAGGTGTATGGCATTGTACCCTGCTTAACTGTGCCATGCTCCCAGCCCTAGAGTGTAGCACCTTGCCCCTTTCGTGTAGGGGTTTGTCAGGAGCCTTTTTTGGGTACGCCTTTCCTGACATACAAGCTATTTTGGTTAGTGGGGCCAAGCAGAAGGTACACTGGTTCGCTTTCTGTGTTTCTTGGGACGTGTGTGGCTAAACTGAGGTACTGCATGTGTGACAGTGGCTCTTCAGGAGCAGACATTTTTAGTCACTGCGTACCCAGAGCTGTGCCAGCCCCTGTGGAGACAGTGCAGATGAAGGGGTGATCAGGTTACAATCTTTCTGCTCCTACGTTTCTGATAAAGTAAACTTTTTCAACATACTCATAATTCTTTTAAAAAAACATGTTAGTACATTTGCAATAATTGACACATTGTATGTTGTCCTCATAATAGTTATGTACTCATAACAGAGCACAGAGTGTGGACATCATAAATTTTCTAATTGATATTGATAAAGAAAGAAAAAAAAGAAAAAATTTCTTCTCTTTGAACTGAGAGGAAGTAGTTGTATACATAGTCCAATGTTCCATAATAGCTTTGGGTTACCGGTGAAACTGGCAATGTTGGAGGCTGTTAATTTAAGCCTCTTACAGCTCATCATACTAATCTAGCTCTGCTTTTTATGCCTCGTAATTAAGCTTTTCCACTGGGTGATCAAGGGCAAGTTAAAGCAAGACCTGTATAACAAAACATTCATCTTTTCTGTTTTCCAAGGTCAAATCCCCTCAGGATTAACTTTGAAACCATATACAGTACTTTGTAGAACTGTTGTCAGTGTCAACCTTCAAGATGAGACACGGCCATTGCTTGACCAGTTTGCTTTTTGTGAAATCCTGAGAGAATGTTTTTCTCTGGGTGACCGTCCTTAGACACACTATAGTACATTTATCCTTTTTCTCTGAGGTCCCATAATCTCCTTGACCAGAAAATTTGGGATACCACTGAGTTAAAGGATGTTACAGCACAGGTTCTCTTATGTCCTGAGTCCTCGCTGACCTGGAAGAGCTAGGGCCAAAATGTTGGCTATCCTCATAGCCCTTCTTTTTCTCCAATTTTTGGTCTGTTAACTTACATTCTCAACCCTCCAGCAGAGCAGCTTCGTGATTCTATAATAAAGGTAACTGAGCTTAACATTACTGGCTTTCTGAATATAAAACATCTTTGTTTTTTTTAATTTTTTAAAAATTTTTATTCTTGTTTCAGAACCTTTGTTTGTTTATTCACTCATTTTTATGGGCGGATCAGCCCGCCCCAAGGGCAGGGCTGGTGCAGCATGTGGTGCCGGGAATCGAACCACGGTCCCTGAAGCCGTCCAAGCTTTCCCAAGCAGGCGCTTTAGCCCACTGAGCCATCCCGCCGGGCCCCTAAAACATCTTTGACTTAGCTTGAAATTGGTATTTTCTGTTGAACATTGATATTCTAATAACTCTGTAGAATGTAATAAAAGCAGTTACACATTTTTACACAGACATTTAGAAATGCAAGGGTGTACAAAATTGTAGCCTGTCAAGCTTATGGCATTTTGCCCAGTTTCTTACTCTCAATTAATATCCTTTTTTGTTTTTTTGTTAACCAGCCATTTACTTGAGAGAGAGTATAGTACTAATTGAGTTTACATTAGAAGCAGTACATATCTAAAAGACCAGAATAACAGGCATTCCAAGAATAGTTTTAGTGTTGTGTGTTGCTATGATCAATGTGATAAAAACTTTTGAGGTTCTTAGGACCAATATCGGATTCATTGTGTGTGCATAAGTGCATGGTTTTGCTCCTGCTATGTTTCCTCTCTTCTGCTTCCAGTCACTTTGTTGTTTAATCTATAGCATTCAGCTGTGTTATGCCCTTCAATTTTTATTTCTTCTTTAGATTTCTTATACTAGGGAGACTATGTGATATTTACAAATATAGGTCTGGTTTATTTCAAGTATGAGTATGTGTTCAATATACATCCACTTATATGTGAAGTCTTCCAACTTATTCTTTATAGCTGAGTAATATTCCATTGTATAAAAATACCACATCTTTTTCAACCATTCTTTTTTAAAAATTTTTATTTATTTATTTATATATTTATTTGTTGTTTCAGAACCTTTGTTTGTTTATTCACTCATTTTCACGGCCGGCTCAGCCCGCCCCAAGGGCAGGGCTGGCGCAGCATGTGGTGCCGGGGATCGAACCGCGGTCCCTGAAGCCGCCCAAGCTTCCCTAAGCAGGCGCTTTAGACCACTGAGCCATCCTGCCAGGCCCCTCAACCATTCTTCAAATGATGGACATTTTGGTTGTTTCCAAGATTTGGCTATTACAAGTTGGGCTGCTATAAACGTAGGTGCACAGATATCGCTTTGGTATGATGTTTTCAGTTCTTTTGGGAAAATTCCCAGTAGGGGGATAGCTGGATTGAATGAGATTTGCAGTTCTAGTTTTTTAAGGATCCTCCACCCTGCTTTACATAGTGGTTGTACCAATCTGCATTCCCAGCAGCAGTGGAGAAGGGTTCCTCTTTCCCCACAGCCTCTCCAACATTTGTTGCTGGTTGATTTCTTTATGATAGCCATTCTTTCTGGGGTGAGATGGTATCTAAGTGTTGTTTTGATTTGCATTTCACGCATGGCTAGCGATGTGGAGCATTTCTTCATGTATTTATAGGCTTGTTGAATTTCTTTCTCTGAGAAGTGTGTGTTCATCTCAGATGCCCATTTCTGGATTGAGTCTTTGAATTTTGGAACCCTAATGGTTTTCAGTTCTTTGTAGATTCTAGATAGAAGACCTTTGTCTGAATACTTATTAGTTAAAATCTTTTCAAAATTTGTGAGTTGTCTTTTCACTCTGTTGGTAATTTTTTTTTGTGTGTGTTTTTTTGAGACAGGGTCTCATTGTGCAGTTCAGGCTGGTCTTGAGCTCACTTTTGTAGCCCAGGCTGGTCTCGAACTTGCATCGATCCTCCTGCCTCAGCCTCCCAAGTGCTGGGATTACAGGCGTGCACCACTATACCTGGCTCAGTAATTTCTTTTGACATGAAAAAATTTCTTAGCTGGAGGAGGTCCCATTTTTTGATGCTTTTAAGTGCTAAACATTCATTTTGATTTTTGTCCATGAACTTTTTGCCTACCCTAATGTCTTCAAGATTTTCTCCCACTTTCTCTTCCAGAAGATTTAATATTTCTCTTTTAATCCATTTTGACTTTAGTTTCATGCATGGTGATAGACTTTGGTCAAGTTTTAGTTTTCAGCATGTAGAGAGCCAGTTTTTCCAGCACCATTTATTAAAGTGGCTATCTTTTTCCAGGAAGTGTATTTGGTCCCTTTGTCGAAGATAAGGTGGCTGAGTGTGTTTGTATTTGTTTCTGCATCTTCTAATCTATTCCATTGATCCTCAGGTCTATTTTTTTGTTAATACCACACAGATTTTATTACTGTAGCTTTGTAGTATAACTTTAGGTCAGAAATTGTAATGCCTCCTGCCCTACGTTTGTTGCCCAGAATTGTCTTTGCAATTCTGGGTCTTTTTTGGTTCCAGATAAATTTCAGGAATGATTTCTCCAGGTCTGTGAGGTATGTTGATGGTGTTTTGATAGTGATCACATTAAATCTGTATGACAATTTAGGGAGTATAGCCATCTTCACAATGTTGGTTCTTCGTATCCAGGAGGAGGGAATATCTTTCCATTGTCTTTCGTTTTTAAAATTTTTTTTTTTCTGTCTTTTTGAGGCAGGGTCTCGATATGAAGTTCAGGCTGGCCCTGAGCTCACTTTTGTAGTCCAGGCTGGTCTCGAACTCGCACCAATCCTCCTGCCTCAGCCTCCCAAGTGCTGGGATTACAGGCGTGAGCCACCACGCCCGGCTTAAAATTTTATTTTATTATTACTTTTTCTTGTTTCAGAACTTTTGTTTGTTTATTTTATTTTTATGGCTGGCTCAGCCTGCCCTGAGGGCATGGCTGGCGCAGCATGTGTTGCCAGGGATCGAACCGCGGTCCCTAGAGCCACCAAAGCTTTCCTAAGCAGGCGCTTTAGACCACTGAGCCATCCCGCTGGGCCCCACCATTGCCTTTCTTTCTTTCTTTCTTTCTTTTTTTTTTTTTTTTTTTTTTTTTTTTTTTTTTTTTTTTTTTTTTTTTTTTGTCTTTTTGAGACAGAGTCTTGCTATGCAGCTCAGGCTGGCCTTGAGCTCACTTTTGTAGCCCAGGCTGGTCTCGAACTCACACTGATCCTCCTGCCTCAGCCTCCCAAGTGCTGGAATTACAGGCGTGCACGACCACGCCTGGCTTATCTTTCCATTTTCTGAAATCCTCTATGATCTCTTTTTTCAGAGTATAGTAGTTTTCTTTGAAAAGGTCTTTTACTTCTTTAGTTAGGTTAATTCGTAAGTATTTCATTTTCTTTGCTGCTATCATAAAAGGTACTGTTTCTCTCTAATTTCTCTCTCAGTGTGTCTGTTATCTGTGTAGAGGAATGCTACCGACTTTTGTGTGACTTTGTAACCTGCTATGCCACTGATTTTGTATATTAATTCTAGTAGCTTTTTAGTGGAGTTTTTTTGGTCTTCCAAGTAGATTATCATGTCATCTGCAAACAGTGATAGTTTTACTTCTTTTTTTTTTTTTTAAGAATTTATTTTAGCCGGGCGTGGTGGCTCATGCCTGTAATCCCAGCACTCGGGAGGCTGAGGCAGGAGGATCGGTGCGAGTTCAAGACCAGCCTGGGCTACAAAAGTGAGCTCAAGGCCAGCCTCAACTGCATACTGAGACCCTGTCTCAAAAAGACAAAAAAAAAAAAAAAAGAATTTATTTTTATTTTTTTTTCTTGTT